>NW_019379602.1:2828325-2840950 GCF_000648655.2 Copidosoma floridanum | reverse complement strand
TTTAATATCTAATATTTAAGAGATAAATATGTATAGAGTAAATAGTTAGTAAAACATTCATAATAACAAATATTGTCATTAGTTTCTAATGTTTATAGATTTGCAAATATCCTAATTATTTGTAATCAAATCTTTTACAATGATTTGGCAAAATTGATATTGAATATTTTTTTGATACTCTTAAAAATATGAGAATTTTTTTCAAAGGGTTCGTTTTATCGTCTTGGCTATTGCCATACTTCTGTTACTGTTTTTGTTTATAACAGGCAACATTTGGCTAAAATTTACTTCTACAACAATTTGTCGATACAAGGTATATCTATATTAAACCTATCACACAAAGTTAAATCTACCATTTTAAAGGCCTAATTAAGAATCCTAGAGAGCCTTCATTTGGCATTATCACAACAACTTTTTTTTAAACATTTTTTTGGACTCTGTTTGACAACTTACATTTTTTATATTGTTTACGTCTAAAGGTTTAATGTCTGGTCATTACATCTGGAAGCATAATTAAAACATTATTAGTTTAAGCAATTAAAAAAATTTTGGTATATTAAGAAACAAACAAATAAATGAAATAATAACGTTTTGTCCAAAAAAGTTTCATCTAGCATTACAAATCATGAATTGAGTAACGATGTGTTAAACGTATTATGTTTAAAAAAACTAAGTGCTTTAGTGTGCAATGACTCCATATGTACCAGTATGTATACAGATATATACGTAGTATTTTTTTTTATTAAAAGTTTCTTACATATTTTTAAAAAATTTTTTTAAATTATACATAATTCTAAGAAGGTATTAAACATTATTTGCTATCGCTTAATAATAATTAACGTTTTTTTCTGATTTTTATTTTTCCTTTTTCTTCAAGTGAAAATAAGAAATTCTTTCTTTAAAACATAGCGTTCTTTCATAACTTTGTAAGTTCAATTATTTTATTCTTTCAAAATAAGTTCCAAGCAGTGATAGTCACATCTTATAGGCCAATTAATCTACGAATGCTCAATGTTAAATTTTACGTTAGTGTTAGCAGAAAACAAAAAATTCGTTGATATAAATGAAAATGATTTAAGAATCATAGCGGTTTTTTTTCGGTTATTCATTGGCTAAGTTAACCTAAAAAATTCGTGAAAGTTTGAAAATCACTTTTTTCGCGTTTAAAAAAAAAGTTGACCTCCAATGCCGAAAAGTTGAAAATCAAAGTTGTAGGTCTTAAGAAAACCTATCGATTGACGAGAGTTTGATATAATTTGGATGCGTAGTTGCTGAGAAAACTTAAAAAAATCATCGAAAATCATCTTTTTTTAATTTGTTAACAATTTTTTTTCTTTTGAGATTTAAAAGTTGGTCTTTTGTCAAATTATGAGTTTTGGTTTACAAACGTTTAGTTTTTTTTTAACGAAAAATATTAAAAATTTTTCGAAATATCGCATTTTTTCGAAAATAAACACCTTTTGTAAAAACTTCAATTGACGTCAGGAAATTATGCTAGAGTGATTTTTCAATGCTTAATATCTTCGTCTAGACTTATTCTATCATGCAATGTTTGTAGTAAGTAAAATTTTTTAATTTTTGATGCCGACATCGGACTTCGAAAAAAGTGCTTTTTTTTTTTTTTTTTTTGCAATTTTATTACGTATTTAAATAATTGCACGTATATAAGTAACTGCAATGCATTGTACTTATTTTTTTACGAATTTAAACAAAAAAAATTTTCATGATACAACCATGTGGAGCCAAGTTAGGTTTTTTTTTTTAAAAAAAATCCCTATGCGACGGTGAAACGCGTAGAACTCCGAAACTTAAGCACATTACTAACAAATACCCATTTTGCATTAAAAAAAATTATTCGCAATCGTTAACTTTAGTGGAACAATGGGTATAATAACGTTACAGTTGAGCCTTTTTGCGCGTCGCGCATCGACTGCCCGCTGGTATGAAATGTGTCTGGCTGGTTGCTCTTACTCGGGCGCTCCGATACGGCTCCGGTACCTGAGGGCAGTCGATGCGGGACGCGTAAAAAGACTCAACTTTAACGTTATCATACCCATCGTCCCGCTAAAGTTAACGATTGCGAATAATTTTTTCAATGCAAAATGGGTATTTGTTAGTAAAGTGTTTAAGTTTCAGAGTTCTACGCGTTTCACCGTCGCATAGGAATTTTTGGAAAATAAAAAAACCTAACTTGGCTCCACATAGTCGTTTCATGAAATTTTTTTTTCTAAATTCGTAAAAAAATAAGTACAATGCATTGCAGTTAGTTATATACGTGTATTTATCAAAATACGTAAAAAAATTGCAAAAAACCGATAGAAAAAAAAGCACTTTTTTTGGAGTCCGATCTTGGCATCAAAAATTAAAAAATTTTTCTTACTGCAAACATTGCATGATAGAATAAGTCTAGACAAAGAGATTAAGCCTTAAAAAGTCGCTCCAGCATTATTTCCTGAAGTTTTTACGAAAGGAGTTTTTTTTCAAAAAAATGCGATGTTTCGAAAAATTTTTAATATTTTTCGCTAAAAAAAACAGAAGGTTTGTGAACCAAAACTTATAATTTGACCGAATACCAACCTTAAAATCTCAAAAGAAAAAAAGTTACTAACAAATTTAAAAAAGACGATTTTAGATGGTTTTTTCAAGTTTCTTCAGCAACTACGCATTAAAATTATATCCAACGCGCGTTAACCGATAGATTTCACGAATTTTTGAGGTTATCTCAGCCACTGAATAACCAAAAAAAGAAAAAGCTATGTTTCTTAAATCATTTTCTTCTATATCAACGTATTTTTTGTTTTCTTCTAACACTAATGTCATTCGTTTCGTAGATTAATTGTCCTATTACTGTATTTATCAATTTTTTTTGTTGTAGTATTAGTTTTTTGTCATTTCCAAGGTGTAATACTAGATTTATTAGTTCAAAAGAGTTACCAGAAAAATACAGCAAATATCTATATGAAGATAAGATTTTATACAATTAAGTCTACTAAAAATCGTAAAAAAACTACTATATTATAATCTTACGAAGAAAATTTTTATAAGTATTATTGTAAGCACTCCAGAAAAATTGTTATTAGGGTAATAAAAATCCGAAGCAGATGCTTTTTATAAAAATTAAATAGATCTTGAAATTTCATGTGACTCATATGTGTACAAGTATATGTTGGTACTTTTTTAATCATTATATTATTAAGAGGCTCTATTCTCGATTTAAAATGTACTAAAGATTTTTAATACGAAGCCACATAATTTCTTTATTTCAAAAAAGTTTCTCAAAAAATAAATAAAAATAAGAAAAATTTTTTCCCCAGGTACGGATTAAATACGTAACCACCTGTTTTTTAAATAGTTGCTCTACCATTCGAGCTTCTAAGAAGCCGTACGTTCACTCGCACCGTTAAATTAGATAAGCTCTCATTCTTGTATTTCAAAGCTGTCTTCCACCTTAGCTCGATAAAGTAGGTATACAACTCTAATGCTTAGAGGTAAACTAAAAAATTTGTACGACCAATAGATATACAAGCTACTGTTGATAAATTTTTAAATAATCTATCAAGAATCGCATTCGCATAGATGCTCGCACTTTTTAAACAAGCACTCTATATCCTTTTAATATGCCCTTTATTTAATACCTAATATACTAAAGATTTATAATATTAAGCCATATGATTTCTTTATTCCAATAAATTTTCTCAAGAAATAGATAAAAATGAGAAATACATCCTCCCTGAATGTAAATAAAACACACAACCTCCTGTTTTCTAGACAGTTGCTCTACCATTTAAGCTGCCGGAAAGCCGTACATTCACTTGCACCATTAGTTATCATAAGTTCATATTCTGAATTTCAAAAGCTTTCTTTTACTTAAGCTCGACACTGTGGATATCTGACTTTAATGCTTGTAGATGTACTAGAAATTTCATACGACCAATAGGTAAACAAGAAAATGTTGGTACATCTTTAATTATTATGTCAAAAGGCGCATTTGCATAGATGGCGGCACCTTTGGAGCAAGCACTCTATACCCTCTAAATATGCCCTTTTTTTAATATCTAATATACTAAAGAGTCATAATACTAAGCCACTGAGATAGTTGCTCTACCATTTGAGCAACCGAGAAGCCATACATTTACTTGCACCGTAAGCTTAGATGAGGTCTTATTTTTAATTTGGTAGGTCAACTGCTTAGAAAACAGAAGGTTGTGTGTTTCACCTGTACTCAGAGAGGATATTTTACTCATTCTTATTAATTTTTTGAGAAAATTTCTTGAAATAAAGAAATCACGTGGCTTAGTATTATGAATCTTTAGTTTATTGGATATTGAAAAAAAGGCACGTATTGAATATATAGAGTGCTTGTTTAAGAAGTGCTGCCATCTATGCAAATGCGTTTATTGATACAATTATTAAATATGTATCAACATTAGCTTGTTTACCTTTTGGTCGTATTAAATTACTAGTTTATCATTAAGCATAAGATTCATATACCTAAAATAAATCTTGGAGTAACAAGTGATGTTTGGAGCTTTAGCGGGCTAAACGCAAAAAGGTGTAAAGCACTATAGGTATACATATATGCCTGGGGGGAGCTCACTCATTTAAACAACACTATTGAATTGCAGAAAGTATGTATACAGCCTTATTTAACAGTCATTAGTATGAGTCCTAAAAATGCTTCTTATATTCCTTGAACAGCTAACCTCTGACTTTTCTAATCGACAGGCCCTTTACCAGCTTCCTAAATTTGCTAACTAGCTCTTTATTTTAATAATCTAAACGAGCAAATGCCTTGCCTCTGACAGTCTACACAAACATTCTGGTAAATCATATTTTAATTTACTGTTTTTTATTGTGGAATTGTAGAAAAAGAAGCTTCACTTACTGTTAACGATAAATAACTAATTTATTGGCGAGTTGCATTTTACTAATAAAAAGAAACATACAATACTAATAAAAAACTGTAAAAGAATGAATAAAAAGTATTTTAAAACTTATTTTGTTATACTACCTTATACTCAAATCATTAGTTTGCAGGCGCACAAATTACAAAAAAAAAATTAAGTTATTATTGAAAGCTTAAAATAAGGAGAATATAAAATAATCATTTAGATACATATGTATAAGGAGAGATTGTTATATTACAATTTTTGTATTGTAGCGTTTGAAAGAATGTACTTGGAATAAAATATTAAAACACTTAAAAAATATTTTGCAACCTGGAAACCAAGTAATAATATTAGATAAATTTTATGTAAAAACAATTATTCATCGTTAGTGTTTAACGTTTACTTGCCAATAAAATATTAAAAAAAAAAAAGAAATACAGTCTTTAAAAAATGGCAATGTGTGATATTATGCGTATTTATTAAATAATAATTGCACATTGTATCAAGCAAACGTCAATATAATGGAACAAAAACAACGCTACGTAAAAATTCATTGACACATAGATTCATAGAAACAAAAAAACTGCTTTAAATATTGTAAGGTAGTGTAAGGAAATACACATTAGATGGAAATTCCAAGATATTTTACAAAAAACTTAGTGACAAGAGAATAATTGAGTATTAGATAGTTAAATCATTTAAAAATCAGTTTAGTATAACTGTAGTACGTCTATTTCCGACTGTAGATGCAAGCATTTCAAATTAGAATTATAATGCGAAAAATGAAGTTTATTTAGTTCATTTTTCTTTTCTTAACATATTTATAAATAGTTGTTGTAAGAATATAAGTTGTATTATTTTGTCTAAGGGAACTTCACATGTTAAATAAGTTCATTAAAATATATATTTATACTCTTTTTTTAAACAGTATTACGTTTGTAACTACGAATTTTTTATTTATTTAAAAATTCAATGAAAAATACTTTTTTTTTTTAATAAGGGTTTTCTAAAATGGAGTGCAAAGTGCAGAAAAATGCAGCGATTCAATAGTACATATACACTAGTGGAGCCTTGCCCCTCTGTGTGCTTTGCGCACCTATCCCACAAAAAAACTGAAAACCGAAAAATTCAATAACTTTATATTAGTTAAAGTCAATATCTACAAAATAATGGACTTGTTAGATAAATAATCAATGTTTTCTGAGTTTGGTGTCTTCTCTTAACGATGTTTGTAATATTCCAGTATTCTTGAAATACACAAACAACATATAGTTTCGTATGACATTGTTTTTTTAAATGATAAATACAACTTATATTTTGAATAAAAGTATTAAAAATAGAAATCTTATTATAAAGGCTTTTTTGTAAAAATTAAATGTACGTATCTGTATCATCTTATGGATTTAGATATTCAGTAATTTGTATTTAATATTATTATTTCATGGAAGTAATATGATATTTGGCACAAAAAATAAAAGTGTTAATCTCTTACGATGTGGAATCAGCGTTTGAAAATACATAAGGATTTTTGTAATTATAAGACTTCTTGTTCAAAATTAGTAGCCATCCTGCTCTTCAATTTTGTAATATTAATTTTTCACAAAAGTTTAAGATTTTCGAAATGAATGTCAAAGTTATATTATGAATGAAAAATTTTCTAATACCAGCATTTCTATTTTTTTTTTTTAAATCAAGAATTCAGAAATACAGTACCTTTATATACATGTTTCTTTTATGTTCTAACTCGTTCTAAGCCTTATTTTCAAGATGCATTCTATAAGTGTGTAGACTGAATTTCTTAAAAAAAAAAAAAAAAAAATTATAAGAAATAAACTTTTACAAACAAGTAATAAAATTGTTAACGATCACAAATATTTTGCCATACGATGTTTTTCATGTTTGTTTGGTTCTTTAAACCATTTTTTATTAACATGTTTTCAGGATTTTCAAATCTTAATACCGATACGTATAGTTGACCATGAGAAAACAACGGTCTTTTCTAGTAAAATCTTAATTTATTAAAAGCTTTAACTTGCGATTTTCTGATTGTCATGAAAAAAACTAAAACTAACGGGAACTGTTTCATGTATATAATAAGCGGAAGATAAATTACTACTAGTATTGGAAGATGGAAGAAGGAATTGTGGGAATAAACATTTAATTAACAGATTTTCACCACTTATTATTTCTGCTTCTTAAGGATATTAAAACAATTCTGTCATACGTTGTCTCGTGCCATTGCACAACTCAGTAAATACATTCAAGTTTTTTATTAACATAATAATATTTTTATCAGTGCGATCACTATATATATATTTTCATTTATCTATGCTGCGATTAGTATGTTATTTTCCTTAAATATAATTTAAAATTTTGTTACTTAAAATGTACGAAAGGTCGTTATGAGTTGTCAAAATTTCTTTGTGTAGGCAGCTATATTACCATCTTTATAAATTTGTTTACAAACAAAATCGGTTTTCTATTTTTTTTCAAGCCATATGCATAAGCTTCTTCTCATTAAAAAAAAAATAAAAAATCAACGTTTTCTAAAAAAACGTTTTGACAGAACCTTCGGGACCATTAATAAATTATAATTTTGTATCACTGTTAGTATTTATACTAAAAATTATTTGATTTTTTTTAACATTCGCAAATCCATTACAGTTTTATTGTCTTTAAAATTTTTAGATTTAACTTTTCCATTTTGTTCTGGTAATCCATAGCTTTTGCATGATTTTTCTTTAAATTTAAAGATCTTATTCAAATGTAACAAAGCATTGTTTTGTTTGTTGTCTTTTAATCTTCAAGCAAAAATTTGTTGGAGTGATTCCCAATTAAACTTACCGCAAACGATTTCAGATATGAAAAATCACCCAAAAAATTTGATATGGCAGCACAACGTTACAAGCTTCTCTACATATTTTATATATTTTAGTGTAGTGGATGCTATTAACTATTTTCTAACTTTTGAAAGATTCAGCTCCACTTACTAGATTTAAAATTAATAAAAAAAAAAAACACTTACAGTCCTTAGGTGACACTATTTTAAGTTGGGTTTTTGTTAAATTACGTCTACCTCTTTCTCTTCTAACCCAAGTTTTTACCGTGAAATTAAAACATTCCGTTAATGTTCTTGTAATATTCTGGAATATTTAGGTATTTAATTTTTTTGCAAAACTATGTATTTTACTTTATTTAAATAAAGCCTTCAACGCTGTTTCAAAGTTTTCTATAGGATTAAACATATCATTTTCATGAAAACTCAATTTAATTTACTTTTAATATTACTGGTTAATCATGATAATTGGAAAATGCAGAATGACCAAGTCTATACAAAGGAAACTCTTGCAATCGGCCTGCTGCTTCCATGGGGCTCAAATAGCACCCATCTGCGAAATCTAATATTTTATTTAAAATTTCTATGTCACTTTTCTTACTGCTCGTATCTGTTTTCATTATTTTACGTAATGCTGTACCCTCTCTTTTCAGAATATAGTCAAAAATATGAATTGTACTTTAAATAGACGTACAATACTCAACATTGATGTAGAAATTTTATTTTGTTGACAAAAATCGATTGTATGGGACAACCATTGGATTGTCAATTAAAATTTTTTCATTACTATTTTTGATTGTGTATATGTGATTCTTACATCTATTGTTACTTTTCTTGTAATTGAGGGATCTATTTTTGTAAAAACAGTATCATTGGAAACATTTTTTTTACAAGTTTTTTGATGACTGGTAAGACATGTACTGTCTTTACCATGAGGCCATCTCCTATTGGAAATAATTGAGGAAATACCATAGGATCAACATGCTGTTTCCAGCATACAGCATCAATAATGCAACCGATAGGTGTTAATAAATCAGATGACATTATTTATGTAAGTTTTTCCGTAAAAATGTTAAACAATATTCGTGAAAGCTTTCAACCCCATGAGCTTTAATTAAAAAAAGGTACAATAGTAATGTTAATTTAAAATTTAAGTATATGAGACGGCTTATGTAACAGTGCACAATAGCAATCTACTAAGTTTTTAAAGTATCAAGAAGAAGGAGAAATAGTTACGGAAGAAAAAAATGGTAAGAAAGTTTTTATTCCAAGGATTACGTTACATACCGGAAATACTTCATCATAACCATTCATTTTATATAGAAAACGACTCCCATTAGTTGTAACATTTTCTATGTCTATAAACAAGTCTCAAGGTCACAGTTTTAATAACGAAGGATTGTACTTAGAAAAACCTTTATATTCTCATGGTCAATTGTACGTGGCTTTCTCGAGATGCAAAAATAAAAATAGGATTTTTGTTAAAATCGATAGAGAAAACCTTTAGGATATTGTTAATATAGTTTGGAGAGACATTGTCGATAGTAAGTAATAATGTATAAGACAATAACCACATGAGTTTGATATTCTTGTATGTATAGACAAAATTTATCACCTAATAATACCTCCCATGAATGTATATTGTGTTTATCTGTTGTACCGATTCCAACATTAGATTGAAACATAATAGAAATTGACCTCAGTCTTCGTGGTCTGATAAGGCTTTATAAGTTGACTCATAAAATGAGTCATCTTGATGCGAAACTTCCACAATTGGTATTTATAATAAACTAAATGCAATTTTAATTTATGTATGTATTGGTGTTATTAACACTGATACAAAATAATACAAAACATACACATAAAAACTAACATTTTGCATATAGTGTATCATACAAGCTAACAAAAAAATGTTTAGCACACCAATAACTTTATACTTAAAAATCGATTGAAATACAATTGATATAAATTGATTTCNGGGGGGGGGGGGGTCACAAAAAATTACTCGTGGATCTGTGGGGGGTCTGTTGAGGGTTGTGAGGGGATTTTGGAAAAAACTGCAATGTGTTGAAATAAGGGAGAAAATTACGAGTTTTTACCTTATTTTGTGTAAATTGTAACTATTACACCAAAATCTGAGGTACTTACTAGTCATTCTAATAGTGAATGAAACTTATGAATTAACAATGTGAGCTCTAATCACCACACCATTTAATGCGCCTACTTGTCGCCTTAATAACTAATAATATGAATTAAATAATGCAAGCGTCGATTGCCACACAACCTTGGTAGCTCACTGGTTATTTTAATTAATAATTTATTGTGGCAATTATCAACGCAAGTGCCAGTTATCACACAACCTGGTACGCTTACTGTTCTCTTTACTTAGCAATAAAATAAATGAAGTAACACAAGCATTAACAACCAGACAACGTGGGGTACTTATAAATCACATTATTTATTTAAAGTAGCATCAAATATTAAGGCAAGTGCCAACCACTACACAACCTAGGTTGTGACTTGTGAGTGACCAGTCAGTGTCCTGGATAGTTTGATGATTTGACCTTACGTTATTATTTAATGCACTTTATTAATAACTAAGATAAGAACGCTCCCCAGGTTGTGTGGGGATCAGGGCTGGTGACATTATTTAATAAATTTTATGATTATTAAAACGACTAGTAAGTGTTCTAGGTAACGTGGTGATTGTCGTTTGTTTATTTTAATTTATTTTATTAAATACTTAAGTGACCAGTAAGCACATGGGTTTTGTGGTGGTAAGCGCTTGCATAGTAAGCAAATAAATTTTACAAATTATTCAAATGACCGGTAAGTGTTTCAGGTTGTGTGGTCATTGGTTTTTGCGTTATTTTATTCATTTTAATAAATTATAAAGTATTCAGTAAGCACACCAAATTTTGTGGTAATTGGTACTCGCGTTATTCATTCATAAGTTTTATTAATCATTTTAATTACTTGTAAGTGTCCTATGTTAAGTTGGGACTTACGCTTGATTCATTTTGTTCATTTCATAAATCATTATAGTAACCAGTAAGTACCTTGAGTAATACGGTGATTGGCACTTGCGTTATTAAATTATAAATTTAATGAATCATCAAAATGACCAGTAAGTGCCTTGGGTTGTTGTTGATTGGCCCTTCCATGATGTTGTTTATTTTATAAAATAAACCACCCAGTGAGCCCCATGGGTTGTGTAGTTATTGATGCTTTTGTTATTTAATGTATTTTTCTGATTACTACAGCAACCAATAAGTGCCCTAGGTTGTATGGTCATTGGCAGTTGCGTTATAAATTTATAAAGTTTATAAATAATTAAAATGACCAGTGAGTGCCTTATATCATGTGCTTATAAGCGCTTAAGTTTTTTTATTTATTTCATTAATAAATGAAGTAACAAAGAAGTGCCCTGGAATAAAAAGTGATTGGCACTTATGTAAATTATTAATGAATTTCTTCAATAATTGAAATGACCACTAAGTACTACAAGTTGTGTGGTGATTACCATGTAGATTATTTTGTTCATTTTATTGATTTTAAGGTCATCAGTAACTGCCTCGTGTTGGTTATAATTAGTGTTTGCATTATTTATTAATGAACTTTATTCATAATTAAAATGACCAGTAAGTGCCCCAGGTTGTGTGGTAATTGGCTCTTGCGTTATTCTTTTTATTTTGTGAATAAAATAGGTGGCCAGTAAGCACCTTAGGTTGTATGTTTATTGGAGCTAGCGTTATTATGTGATTTATTTAAAGAATTAGTATAGCTACTAGTTAGTGCCCCAGGTTTTTTGGAGGTGATCTATGCTTGCATTATTTTATTTTTTTGTAACAAATAAAGCAACCTCAAGGCTCCCTGGGTTAAGTGATGATTACAGGTTTCGTTTTTTATATATATTGTGAATAAGCGATAAGTAAGCGTCCTAGATATTAAGGTGATTGTTTATTTCTTTGAAGTTTAGCAGTCACATTGAAAAGCGCTGATGTTAATAACTAAATACTCATACTTTAAAAAACAAGCAATAAATTATTTTTTGACCTTTTAGACTATAAATAAGAATAAACTATTTTATGTTCAACACAAAATTATGTTTTTGACTTATCACTTACACTTTTATATATTTAAGTCACTATTTCTTTAACTAATATGTTTTTATTTCAAAAATTTAATAAAACAGTGTTTATTTGAATTACGTGAACTTTTCCACAGTAGATGTGATGGCAGCACTGCACGGGCCACGAACTACAAGCGTCACTAACATTCAATGATTTATAGTTGCTGCAATGAGCGCGCGGTGGCTCAGTCGACTAGGTCGTGGATTGACACGCGGGAGACCGTGGTTCAATTCCCGGCCAGTGCGACTTTTCGGGAAAGTACCTCTGTGATTTTCCACATGTGCTTTTTCACCACGCAATGCTCCTCGAGGAGGGTTTTTAGGCAACCTTCTCGCAGCAAAAATTGCCTAATTTCCCCCTACCCCCCTCTCAGCAATGGGAGGCCTCCCATCCCTCTTCCCTTTCCTCCTCCAAAGTGCTAAGTGCCCTGTGTAGTGCCCTTTATAGGAGCCGGACGTAAAGCACTATAATATAAAAAAAAAAAAAAAACTATATGCATTGGTATCGAGATGTAAAAGTCCTGAGAATATATTTATAGAAAAAGATTCGGAGAACCAAGCAAACATTGAGAACATAGTATAGCAAGAAATTTTTGATTGTGAAAAATTTTATTACTTTTTTGTCTAAGTTGATTTCTTAAAATTTTTTATTTCTCTTCAAGAAATTAAGTTTTTTAAATATCGTAATACGTTAGCCGGGAATTGCGCGGGAATGTGTGTGTGTGTGTGTGTGTGTGTGTGTGTGTGTGTGTGTGTGTGTGTGTGTGT
>NW_019379602.1:2802433-2828304 GCF_000648655.2 Copidosoma floridanum | reverse complement strand
AACATTGCACTTTAAGAATACGTAAACTTCAGACTGGTAAAAAAAAATTTGTCTCTCAATAATAAGCTTTGAATCGCGAGCTTCTTGCTATGCTACCCATGGTCTGCATACGTATAAAAATACGATGTATACCTTTGACTTGCATTAGTCCACCCAATTTTTTCTCTAGTATTTTCATTAGTTGTACGAAATTATTAAGGGTGTATTGCTGCATGACTATCAAATCAATAGTTATAAACAAATTTCGCAACAAATTAGAAAAGTATATTTTTTTCGGTAAAATAAAATTTTTTTTCCTATTCTTTGGTTAGTTTAAAATGAAAATTATCTTTTAGAATTTTTCTCTATATGACGGCAGGTTTGAGAATAAATTCGCAAATTTGAAAAATCATAATTTATTTTTACCTACACAGGACTCACATTTTCGTGAAAAATTACAGACATGGTATTTGTTAATTTTATACAGGTACTAAAATTTAATTGTAAATGAATTACAGTTTTAAACCATAAAGTCCTTAATCAGGCTTTGTTTCATCATATTTGCCACATTTATTGTACTTTAATATTTTTTACATTAATGTATTGATTTTAAAACTATGTAGTAAAAAGATACAAAATAGTTTACTATCAGAGAATGTTTTTTTAACTATAATAATCATGAAGATAATAATAATAAAAGCAATAAAAAGGTAAAGATAATCACAATAATAATAATGCATCATTATAATAAGGTAGAACTATACTACTAATAGTAATCTATACTATTTAAATTTATACTTCCCGAGAAGTTTACGTATACGTGTGGGAAAGGTGTCATCGCGATTTTCACTTGTTTAAACAAGCAAAAACATGCATGTTCGCATTGCACATGCCGTTATGCCCTAATTCGACATATTGATTGCAGTATGCTCTCGAGAGAAGGATGTCTTCCGAAAATATGTGTGATTTAACAAGTAGTATAATAAATTGTCAGTATTGTATAGTGCGTCAAAAAAGACGAGATGCAAAATTATATAGTACAGAAGCTGGTTGCAATCGTATCCGAGAAGCAGCTAATTTGCGGAAGGATGAAGTGTATCACAGGCTATCGTTGCTGGGCGAAAATGGTAAGTACTAAATATATTTCAACTTGATTATCGCGGCATATTATTTACTAAAAATTTAGAGTAAAAGTAAAAGCAAACAATTCTTAAGTTTATTACACTATGCATAAAGCATAAGAAAATAGTCTTACACAATGTTAATAAATTCGCAGATTTTTATTATCATTTAAACAACTGCTACAAAAATTACACCCACGGCTAAAGGCCCACGTCGATTCTCGAATACAGTTAATCAATATAATTTAAATAACGAAGTAGTTGAAAGCGAAAAAGTCGACGAAGAAGTACACTTCACGCTTTATTCACAGCGTCTAAGATTACATTTGTCCGTGAGTGATCGAGAATGCGTAATATGTAATAAACAGAGATGTAAAAATGATTATATTTATACTCCATGAAATGACTGATTTAAAGGCTGCAAAAGAATTTTTTGATGCTACTTGTAGAATGCAAGACGATGTTTTTACGAAAACTGTAAACTTTAGTAGCCCTCAGTGCTTTATTCAAGCTAAATTGAAATATCATGTGCACTGTATGAATTCTTACAAATATAAAGATAGAATTTTTCAAAATCAGATTATAAAAACGAATGTTCAGGATAATAATGAAGTCTGCGAAACTGCGGGAAATCTGAATGATGCACAATGTATGAATGAAAAAAATTGTGTACTTGAAGCTATAAAGTCAATTGAATCGGAATTTTATTTAGGAAAAATGCTTTCGCTTCAGGATGTATCTGAAATTGTCAAAAAACAGAATAATTCACTTATTACAGTGAAGAACGCAAAAATTAAAGCTTGTTTAATAGAATATTTTGGAGAGTCAGTAAGTTTTGTTTACCCCAAAAATAAAAAGAAATCACTCATTGTTTATTATTCTTTAATTAAACGAGATGAAGATTCCTAAGGCTTTAATTGTATAAGTAAATGTGTAAGGATCCTAAAATATTCTTTAGTCAATGTTGATTTCAAGTTACAGGATAAATTTTGCGATGAGAATGATTTGAGAATGTCATGGAAAAAAATGAATATTCCAATACCTTTTATTCAGTTTTTTTCGGAAATGTTTGACATCAACGACAAAGAAATTTTACAAAACAAAATCTACGATGACTTTAACGATTCTAATAAAAACAATTTAAAATCTTTAAGAGTACAAACTTTATTTCAGATAATGTATAATTTACATACCAATGAAATAAAAAAAATGCCTGTCAACACACTGTTAGGTCTTTTTATATATTTAACGACAAAAAGCAAAACTTCCATAACAATTTTAAATCAGTTAGGTCTTTCAGTTTCTTATGATGAAATCTTAAGAATCAGAGCTCGCCTTGCCAGCTATGCAATAAATACTGCTGCAAATGATATTCCGATACCTACACATTTCGATCCCAATAGTTACGTCACTGCTGCATTCGACAACTTCGACCACAATGAAGCAACTATTTCGGTATTAAACGCAACACATGATACGGTAATTGTCTTGTTTCCAAATGAGACTGAGAATTGTCATGTGAAACCAAGTCTCTCAAATTCATCGATCGATAAGCGTTTACATTCTTTTACGTCGCCTTTGAAATGCCAAGAGATTTTGGATTTTCTCGGTTGCAGAAAAGAAATACTTCTACCTAACACGTTTGAGATTAAGCAAAGAGATAGGATGCTATCAGTCAAAGATTTTCAAAGCAATTTAAATGTGGCGGACTTTGTGTGGTATTTGACAAGAATGATTTTTGAAGATTCTGATGTGATAGATGAACCATCCAATCAATGTACACCCTCATGGACCTCATTTAATTCAGTTATAAATATTGACAACCAACCAAAGCAAAGAGTTGGCTTTCTTCCGATTATTCCTGCACCAGTAACATAATATAAGACTGTATATACCTGCACGCGCAATTTCAATAAAATTCTTGAACATTTCAATCAAGATTTTTTACTGGTATTCTGTGACGAAGGAGTGTATAAAATCGCAAGACATATTAAGCTCGAAAACTATGTCGAATTTAAAAATATTGTTTTGTTTCTTGGCGGTTTTTATATAACAAAAATAGTGTTGTCATGCATAGGAAAGTATATTAAAACAAGTGGTATTGAAAATATATTAATCGAGACTGAGTTGTTTGGAATTTGCGTGACTTCTCAAGTACTAGAAGGAACTCATTATGCACGTTGTATAAAAGCTTTTACTTATCTTAAGAGGCGTTAAGAAGATTACAACTAAAAGAATTTTTTACACAGGATCGAATGAAGAAGTATCAAAACGAAATAGATTTATTTTGCAAGAAAGTTTACAGGTTGAAGATGAAAATGAATCTTAGTATTTATTTAATAATTTAAAAATAATTTGTGCCAATTTTTTACATGAATTTCACGAATATGTTATGCGCAGATCTCAAAAATCTGAAATGTATTGCTTTTGGAATAACTATTTAATATTAGTTAGTTTAGTTCATAATCTAATAAGAGCAGATCGAATGGGGGATTGGAATTTACATATAAACACGCTTTAAAAACTTTTAGCTGTATTTCATGTTATGGATCGAATAAATTATTCAAGGTGATGCTCGATGTACAGTGAAGACATGCTTTTATTGCGCGAAAAAGCACCCGAAGTTCATGAGCAAATGCTAAAAGGTAGGTTTACAGTAAAAAAATCTGATACTTCTTTTACTTCAGTAGCTTCAGATCATGGCTTGGAGCAGTCAATAAATCGTACGTAAAAAGTTCAGAAGGAGTTATAGGAAAAACAAAAAAAAAAGAGGCAGTAGCTGTAAATGACTTGACGTATCACGAATAATTATCAGTCTGTAATCATTTTGAAGAGCTTACGTGTCTTGATGATAAAGACGAATTAAATATTCATCGTGAATTTTCACCCACAGCTATTACAAATTCAGAAATTTGTGTTCAAAAAATTATAAATTATATGGACGAAAGAAATTTAAGTTTATTTACTGCAGGAGCTCAGCCGTTAAAAAATATAGTTACAGGAGAACTGACAGATAGCTCAATACGTACAAATATATTAAATATATTTGAATGTGGTATTGAGTAAGATGAAACATTTAGAGATTAGAGATTTGTTAAAAGACTGCAGCCTTTATCAGCAACAATAAAAAAAAAAATGAACTACCAAACTTTCGCACATTATTAGTATTAGAAAAAAATGAAGTGAAACGAAAAAATCCTGAAAGAATACACCGAGCGAATCTCAACGAATATTAGCACTAGCCAATGAGAGACATTATCCACTTGAAAATTTATTAAAATACGAATTGACATCAATAAATGTTTTATTTGACAACGATGGTTTAATGAGACAAGAACAAAGTAAAAGTAAATTATAGTGCAAACTCGAAAAAAATGTGAACTATGATTCTACACTTACAATGAAATTTGAAGAAAAAGTGTGTTTAGTTGTTGATATCATGTTAGTAATTAGAAAAATAAGCTGGAAACATAAAAGAACGTTTGAAGATTTAGCGAATAAATTTTGTGATATTATTATTAAAAAAGCATCACGTCACAGAACAGAAGGAATCGATTTTATATTTGATTCATATTTTCCGAATTCGATTAAGTCCTCTGAGCACCAAAAAAGATGTAAATCTACTAAGATCAATAACAACAGTATTAAAAAGGATACAAATTTACCAAAGCTTGAACAAACGTTTTGGGGATCACCTGATGATGAAGTGTTGATCCAAAATTTTTTTAAAAATTGTGTGATGGAAAAGAGTGTCTTTTTCAAAATTTGTTGTTATATTCAGTACGATTAATAATTCACCAAGTAAGTCCAACGTAGAATCATTGAATTTAACAGATTTACAAAGAACTGACATAGAAGAAGCGGACGTAAAAATTTTTTTTCATATCAAAAATGCAACCAATGCTGGATACTTTAATGTTTACCTGATATCTTCCGACACTGATGTTGTTGTTTTAGCGCTATACTTTTTTCATCAATTTAAAAAAAGTGCTTTACAGGTATATTTCTATAAATTCATCGTTCACATTAATTAATTCATTGGAAATCTTATAATTCTAAATGTTCATTTTCAGACTTTGTGGATGCAAGTTGGATCTGCGGCATCAGTACGGAATATACCTGTCCATTCTCTCGCCGAGGCATTAGGTGATAAGTTTTGTCGTGTACTTCCCTTCCCGCTCTACATCACCTTACGGGGGCAGATTATACCAGCAAAGTTGGCACCAAATTAAAGGCAGTACAAGAAAATCTTGTAAATTACTTTCTTTATTTTGGCGAAGGTAATGATCTTAGAAGTACACATACCTGCCAATAAAATATCTAAATTCAATAAAAAAAAAAAAATTTTTTAGATTATTCCGAATGAGTATTAAAAGATAGTTCAATAAATGCCGAAAAATGTTTGGTTAATGTAGTAAATAAAAATGCGAAATGCAAGACGTTCGATGAATTGAGGGTGTGGTCTTATCATCATTGCAAGCAATCATTAATAGAAGATCTTCCACCCACCTCAAATTCTATAAGGCTGCATATGCTTCGAGCTTTTTTCGTAGTATACACTCAAATCAAATGTTTGGGAATAAATGCTTGCAAATTAAATCCAAAAAGTTTTGGATACATTGAAGAAGATGACTTGCTAATGCCCGAAAAAATAAGGAGCTTAATACCTCCCTCTCACGACCTTCTACCACCCTGCAACTGCAAAGTATGCAACAGAATAACGTGTAGATGCGTTGCTAAACAGATTCCTTGCTGCTCATTTTGTAAATGCAAGAAAGATAACACTTGTAAAAATATGTATTAAACTTGAAAAATAGTGTTACCTTAATAAAACTTATTGCGATTTTTCACAAAAATATGCTCTTGCACGCTGATTTGAAACACAGAAAAGCTCAAAGATAGAGTACCATGAATTTTTAGATGCATCTCAGTATGCTATGGGTGCAGTAATCTATTAACTAATAACCTCAGGCACAACATCAAAGACAGTATCATTAGTTTGCTCAAAAACAAATGTGGCACCACTCAAGAGAATGTTGATACAAAGGATAGAGTTAAAATTATCACTTACTATAGCTAATCTCACAAACAACGTAGTTCAACAGCTAAGTTTTAACATTAGTAAAATTCGTCCAAAGACAGATTTATTAATTTACTCTATTGGATTTTTCCGCATTCAAGCAAATGGACAATATTTGTGGGAAACTGAGTTGCTGCTATTAAAAATTTGGTGCTAGAAGCTCGATGGAGACACGTTCCTGGAAATAGTGTTGACGTCACAACTTGTTCAGTTTAAGCTTTTGTCAAATGGTCCTAAATGATTGGTATTGGATAAGCAGGACTGGCCTGCAAAGCCTAACATTTTGAAAGTGGACGATGAGTCTGAGACACACCTGAGGTTCGGTTTGTGGATTGGTTCTTAAGTTTTTACTAGACGTTGTCAAAGCTTTACAGACTCGCAGCTCAACTCTTGTTAGTGAGTGCTCAATTCAGAGCTTTGTCGAAAGTTCAAGAATTAATCAATTTAAACTCATTAGATTTTATTTTATAAGACAAATTTTTTTGGGTTTAAATCACTTAACTGTAATTTAAAAAAAAATAAAATACATCAACTTATGAATAACTTACAACCAAAAGGTCATGTTTTTCACGATTTAATAGCTTCTATCGTTTATAAAGTGATTTTAAGAATGGAAAGCAGACTTTGTGACGTAAAATTTGGACCAGATTTAATTTATCCGGCAATACTCCTTTGTAAATTACATTTCTCTACTCTAGTCATGAGTTGTGATCCTCATTAAACTTTTTGTTAGAATATAAGTAAATTTAAAATTACACGGGCAACGCTAGGACGCTGAGGCATTAAGCATGCGTAGAAGCTCTTAAGTTCTGTGACTGATACATGTTTGATGACGATACGTACATTGAGTGTGTAGATAACCTTTGCTGAGGAAAGATGCCTCATGTATTACATAAAGTATTATTATGAATAAATTCAAGTGTATTAAAAAACGTTCTAAAGTACTTATTTTCCCAGGCATATTTATTTTTAACACTTTTTATAAAAGAACATAACTTTCACTTATCAAAACTGTCAAGAATCTTGGAGCATGGGTGGAAGAGTAACCGTTTGATCTTCGATCCTTCATTGTGTTACTTGTGCTTGATATCAAGCACACAGAGCACAACAAACGATTAGTAAGTTACCAGAGGCTAGAGTAATACCCTCTAGACCATATTCTCATGTTGGTGTGAGTTATGAGGAGAAGACCATCTTCATCAAATCATGGAAAGGTGGAGGTTCAAAGACTTACAAAAGACTGGATTAGTGTCTTCCTTTGCTTTTCAATTTTAGCAACTTATCGTAAGGTGGTAACAGATTACTTAACAGAAGGATTTTGGATGCTTGTAAACGCTCCATTCCTCGCTGTAGAGCTCCTTCTAAGTTATATTCAGACTGTGGCACTAATTTTTTTGGTGAAGACAAGGCTCTTTAACAGTTAGTCTCACAAGCCCAACTTTAAAACTCAAGTCTTTTAGCTATACTTGCACAGGATGGTACTACTTTGCATTTTAATCCACAAGCTGCTCCTGACATAAAAGGTAAGAGGGAGTTGGAGCAGTACGATTAGTAAAATTTTATTTGCAACGTACTATGGGTATAACTTTATATGTATTTAAAGAACTTTCAAGTCTACTCTCTCAGATTAAATCAATCCTCAACTTACGACCACTAGAACGACTCCCTAATGATCCAGAAGATTTTGATGTTCCTACTCCAGGACATTTTTAAATAGGTTTAGCACTTACTGCTTTTTTACCAGAGCTGAATTTGCTCGATATTTTTGAGTGGAAACTCATGAGATGGCAGCTGATCCAAGCTCAAACTCAAGCTCATTGGTGCTAATCTCTAGAAAAATTCTACCACCTTGTAAGTGGCCTGTGACCAGAGTATTAAGACCTCATCTAAAACCAGATGTTCTGACGTCGATAATTACGCGAAAGATGGCAATATAAACAATACATCGTCCATTTCGTAAGCCAGTGATTCTTCTGGTGTATGATTTGAGTCAAAATACTATTGATGGCAGGTAGAAATGTTTAGAATCTTGAAAGCAGCAGTGTTTATTCGAACTATGTGCCCTTTTCACAGTAAATGTAATGGCAGTTCTGCGTAACTCACAAAATATGAGCGTAAACAACTTTCAATCTTTTCCGGTTGCACGGCTTTTTCTAACACGCTGTCATATTTAATTAGTCTACTTTTGCTGTTCGTGAGTTTTTTCTTCACCTACCGTTAGATAACCTTCCAATTTCCAGTTGGTAACTAGTTCTTAAACAGTTAATGCTCAAATTTACTACAGTTAGTATTTTGAGATAGTTAATCATCATACACTGATATTTCTGGTTACACTCTATAATAAATCATTAATTATATATATACATATACATATTATATCAGTGTGGATAACGTACTGTTTTAGTTAGATATGCTCATAACGTAAGTTTGATACGAAAAACCTGCTTTCACAACACACGTGTTGTGAGGTAAATATAACCTGTCAATTACAGAAGGTCTTATATAACAGTGGATAAGGCTCACTGCAACGATTAATACTTCTTTTCTGTTTTCACTGCAACAGTGTTATAATCAAGTGTTGTCAGGTAAAGGCAGTTTTAAGTACAGTGAAAACAAGTTTTAAAACAGTGCCTAATTTTAAACTGTCTTACACAGATAGTTACTCTACAGTTACTCACACACACCCAAACACACACAAAATCAAATGCACACATCCTCTTTCGCTACTATATCCCTCCTCAAGGGTATTAAGATGTACTCAGTCTTGTTAAACGTAATAGTGATACTCAGTGGTAATCCCCTTTTATTAATCTATTATTACTATTCACTTTACTTTAAGTTTGTTAAATATTACTGTCTTACAGAAGTTTAAAGATTATTTAGAAATTTTATTATTTTGTTAAGAAACTTAGTGTAAATATTGTTCAAATGATTAAGAATTTTTTTGGTATTGTTAATATACCAATTGTTATGAAAGGTTATGATTATTATATTCATTTTCTTATTTATTTCCGTTGCATGCATATCCACCTGATCTTAAAAACTCGAAAGTGCACTAACATCAGAACTTTGTAATCGAAAAGTATTTATGTATGTTGCTCAAATTTTTTTTATTGTTCTAAAGTTCAAGGTAAATCAATTCAATCGTTTGCTGAAACATTTGGTTCCTTAATTTTGGTATGATATAAAAGTTGAAAAATGCTTATTTTCTTTAGAACTAAGATAGTTTTTAAGTTTTAGTACTTACAGGAGCTGTATTAAGTTTTAAGATTTTGTTTAAAGCCTAGCTTCGCGTATTTGAGAACATTGGTAACTGAGTGTATATTTTTTGATAAAAAGGTAACTTTTTTTATTGTTATTATAATGTTATGCAGTTTTATCTAATTTTCGTGTAGTTTATTTAGTCATTCGTTTTTGGTTAGCTATTTTTCGTATACGCATGCTTCTATCACTTAAGCTTAATAACTTTATCTTGATTATATATAATTAATTTCTCATTTAAATAATGTAAGTAATTATTCTTGTCAGAAAATATTGTTAGTTTTCCTTTTTTTTTTAAGGATGACTATTTAAAATTTTAAATAAGCTATTTCCAAGCTTTTGTATTTGTATTTCTCCTTAGACTTTTTTTGAAGGTGTACCTTTTTTGAGTACATAATTTATTATTGACATTAGGAATTTCAGAAAACTTATACTATTAGGATACTTATGTTATTTATTGCTTTCCAGCAACAACTTTACTCATTATCAGCTTTTATTACTACGAGAATTTATTGTCTGCGTTCTTTGCTCAGTAGTTACAATTTTATTAAACAATTAGTTTTTGCAACGGTTTCTAATGTTTTAACCAGTAGTATTTTAACATTTAAAATATACAGTTAAAAAACTATGAATTGATTTAGGTATCCTATGTGATATACTATTTTAAATTACAACGGAAAAATTTTAAATTTATTGTTCTAGTTTAAAAAGTCATAACATTTTTACTTATTTCCAGCTTGATAAATATAATTGTTAAGTTTAATTTATAAATTTTAATTCGTCACACCAACGGGCCTGTTCTTCTGCGGTTTCTGAAATGGCAGATGTACAGTTTCATTTTGATCACAAAGATGGATAATTTTGGTTGCTAGTGTCTACTTCGTTATGCGTTGGAGAGGACGGCCAGGTCCTGGCTTAGCTTGATTTATTAGCTTTCAAGCTTTTTCTGTTCCCTTTCGAATGTTAGCCCAGTAACATTGTATTAAGCTTATATATATTTTTGATTTGTGGCTCTATGAGAGCTGCTTAAGAACTCACTTGCTTTGTGTCACGCATATCTGGATTAACGTGTAAGACACAATATTTAAAATTCCTTGTACAATGTTAAATTTCAAATTGCGTTATGCACTTATTGTATTTTTAAATTTTCGTTACTCAAAGGTATTATTTTACAAATAATTCAGTATTTCAATAAGAATTGTTTACATAAATTGGAATACAAACATCGCACGTAGTTCAAATTTTTAATTTTGGCACCTCGTGATACCTTTCACTAGGTAAGGACTACTAGTTAATACTAGCCACTAAACGTATTAAGGTGAATTCCATTGTATAAGTGAAAATGCACGTTGACTCATTATAATTTACTCGAGTTACCTAATCTGAATCCTACGCTAGGTTCTCGCTCGCTTCACAAAACCTGTGTTACAGCAATAGCTAGAGCGCCCATTCATTGTAAGTAATACCACAATAATAATTCCACGTAAAACTAAATGTGTAAAACCTCTTCTCAACTTACACTTTCCAACCATTGTCTACACTTCTTGACTCTATTGTCCAACGGATGAGATAACTAGACAACAAGTGCTTGGGCTACGGGCTTATCTCAAATGTTTTAAATCACCGTTAAACCTGGTTCTATTTCGAAAATGTTGTAAAGAAATATTTTTTAATAAAATCCTGTTTCCAATGTCAGGTTGATTTTAGAGTCAAGTTTTTTTTATTTTATGTACTACATAAACATCGTTTAAATAAGGTTTATAAGACTCTCGTATAGAGTTGTGCTGTACCTTGTATGAGTTACTCAGAACGATGTTTTACTTAAAGTGAAGCTAAGATGTTTGTCTTACAAGATGTATCCATTAAAATGGAGGGAATTGTATTAACTATAAGATGTAAATGGCAACAGAATTAATTTTATAAATTTTCATACCTGTGGGTGGTCTTCGGCCTGCCTCCTGGTTGCTTAGGTAATTTGGCAGAAATTACGAATAGAAGAGACAACCTAAGAAGAACTAGTAAGCACATAATTTCATGGAAGATTTTAATATTTGTCTCTAAATAACTTGGCACTGATTCAAGTTACATACTTGTTTGGTAGTAAGGAGTTTGACAATTGACAGTTACACAGTTTTGTAGATGCCATAAATCAGGTGTACGTAGTAGCCTCATTTGCCGTGCTTCCAGTAGTAGCATACATTCTGGTTATGGCAAAAACAAGAGTGACACTTGTCTAGGTACTGACGCTGCAGTAATTAGAGCTATGTTTAGTGTATCTGCAAGTCTTTTAACTCGTTAGCAGTTGGTTGCAAATATTCGTATCAGTTTTTTGATTCACTTGCGTAAAGAACTACTGAATTAGCTGCAACAACGTAATACATAGCTTCAATTAACAGCTTACAATACTTACAAAACAGAAATGTAGTTATAACAAACAATGCACTTTTTCCACCTACTATAAGCTTTTTTGTACGAGTTGATAAGGTATGCCATAGTACGGATGGTTTAAAGTATTTCATCATTTTCAAAACTACAAAATCAAGTTTTGTACAACCCGTAGTCAAATTTGATATGGTTCTGACTAATGCTGCAGTAAAATCTTATTTTTACAGTGCGTTTCAGTAACATAATATTAAATAAAATGATAATATAATAATTGTAAATGAATTTATTGTTATGCTACTATTTGCTTACGTGTCTTGATGATAAAGACGAATTAAATATTCATCGTGAATTTTCACCCACAGCTATTACAAATTCAGAAATTTGTGTTCAAAAAATTATAAATTATATGGACGAAAGAAATTTAAGTTTATTTACTGCAGGAGCTCAGCCGTTAAAAAATATAGTTACAGGAGAACTGACAGATAGCTCAATACGTACAAATATATTAAATATATTTGAATNATATAATAATTGTAAATGAATTTATTGTTATGCTACTATTTTTCCATATTTTTTGTGTGTTAAAACTAAGCACTCCTTGTTTATTAACTTTCTTCTGAGCTTGAAAACTTGTGCTTCAGTCAAACACATTTCGATTATCAATGTTTTTGTATACAGCTAGTACTACTATTAAAATAATATTTTACTTTTCTATCGAACCAATTAGATTTGTTCACTTTTTTTCATTCAGTAGTTAATTTCTTATTAGTAAATATAAAAGTACGCACTTATAAGTAAGTTTTTTTTCTTTTGTCTTATTTTCTCTCTTTGTCATTCTCTTGTTAGTCACTTTTTCTATGTCACTTAAATAATTTAATATCAATTTTTGTTTTTGCTACTTAAAAGCTAAGAGAAAAAATTTTAGTTACTATCGTCCGTGTTTTTGTGCGTTAGAGAGAAAAGCCAGATTTAAACTGAGCTAATTGTAGTATCCATCAACCTCGCCCTACAACCTTTCAAACGTCAGCCCAATCACATTATATTAAACTCTAGTATTTTTTTGATTTTTTGCTATGTACTAATAACTCTTTAGCTTAAGTCTCTTGTCTGATACCTATCAAGACACAGTAAGAATTAATGTGTGAGACAAATTATTAACATTTGACTAAACTATCTTAATTGAAAAAAATCTTATTGAACGCTTATGATACATGCTAATTTACTTCCAGCTTTGTGAAAATTACAAACAATGTTTTTTAATACTGCCCTACTTCCACTGTCAGTTTGATTCGAAACTCAATTTTTGTTCTTTAATGTACTGCAAAAATATCATTGAATTCAAGTGTACCACACTCTGATACTAAGCAGTACTTTACTTTTTATGCGTATTTCAGAACAATAAGCCATTTACCATGGCGGTAGAAATTTTCAAGTATTCTCCATTTATTTAGACATGAACTTTTTTCTAACCTTTTATCAGTGATTCGCACAACTCTTAGTACATTTATTTATTTTTTAGTAGCTCATTTTTTAAATTTATTTACAATAATCACTTAAAAAAAGTAAGAACAAAAAATTATATAATAATAATTAATTTTATGTGTTAAAAAACGTTATTAAATAACTTTTTCTAGAACCACGTATTAATCTCTTAAAGTTGTAAAAAATTTAAGTTTAGTTATCACCGTAGAAAACAATTGATCATATTTAAATATTTTGTATGCATTCTATGCATTATGTTATCTTATTTATGTAAAATGTTAATCATTTCTGTAAGATAATAGAGAAAGAACTACCGTATCTTTTAAAATACTAGAAAAATGAAAAATGTATATCGTATGTTCAAAATTTATTTAGAACATTGACGATTCTTTCAATAAAAATATTACATGCATATCTTGTGTTTTTAAGTGCGTGTTTTTGTACTGCTACTGTTATTGACTACCCTTTCTACCCCTTAATTTTTTTTGGACTCTTAACCAAGTTTGGATGAAAAGTAAAAATTTATTTAATGAAATAAGGCAAAAAATGAGATCATTGGAAAAGAAAAACTCTGACAAAATTTATTTATGTCACGTTATATTTAAAAAATTAAAACGGAACTGTTTAATTCTTATAAATATTCGCATCCATTTCATGGACCAAGAAAAATCTGGGAGAAATTTTTGTACAGTCAAACGGCATAATTCTTACAGTTAGTCTTGCTTAACCAATTATGATATGGGCTATTTGTGGCTTAATCAGTTGTAACATATAAAGGATATCCCAAATCAACAATATAAGAAACTTTGAATTGAAATCTTTTAAGCCATTGTTTCTTTAATGAACCATGCACTTTTTTAACATTGTGAAAGTATTGTCAAAGAGTTCCTTAATATTATTGTAGAAAAATTTCTCACGGTATACCATGAAAACAGCGATTCAATCACAAGCTTTCTCTTTTGTAATTGTCTGAGACTTGTTGCCATGAAAACAGCTTTCTAAAGAATAATACTATAGGCTTACCAGTAAAATAAGATGGTAGTACAACTCAGAACTCAGTTTAAAATTAAGTCAACAACACTAAACACTAAAATTACAGAAAATCAGAGGTGAACTTTGCTGAGAAGTAGGACATAATCTTAATCATGATACAATGTCTGAAAATAAGCAAACGTATCATACAACAACGCAAACTGATTTTATGCTACATCGAGAATAAGATCTAAGTAAAAGTGATATTGCAAATTTAGTGAGAGTTTGAAAATCCTTATGTTAGAATTATCAGATATGTAACTTTTAACTTTTCTTTCTTTTTCATGGTTTGTCTCAGAAGCTATAGTGGCAAAGTATGTTCTTTCTAACTAATAAGACGTCTCTACTGTGAAAATATATTTAAATGTTGTGGGAAAAAGTGGATATCATTAGAGCTCCCAAGTTCAGTGACTCATAGATATAAAATTATCTATTTCTTAATAATTGAGTTGTAAAATTACATAAGAAGCCACATGCCATTTAAGTTATAATTTTTCTGTCAAGAACTTTTCTCAGAGTTAAGCTGCATTGTCATTGCCATTTACTTCTATCTGTTATTGCACAACTTTCTTTGAATCAGCTCTTGATCTTGTGAGTATAAGGTCATGTTTTACGTTAGCCAAAATCTTGTGATAGTCTTTAGTAAGACTTAATATTGATTCAGGGAAACCAAGATATCAAAGTAGCTATCATTATTCGTTGAAGTTTTTTCATTCAAAATGTGAAACTAACTACCATTTTTAGTCATTAGATTCTGATCAGGACTGAGAGTGAGGCAGTTTTTATCAGAGTTGTCAGACATTTTGATGTTTATCTATCTCTTATGTATTTATTTAATACATGACTTACTTGCATTATTGGCAGATGGCGTTGTGAACTGATAAAGTACTTGCAGATACTTTACTTACATCTTATTTCACTAACCTTCCATGAGCGTGAAGGAAACTGCTTGAAGTTAGCAGACATACCTCTTGGTATTGATTCGGTGTACGGATTTTATATTAATTTATATTTCAACACTATTATTATGAATTTTAGGTACTCATAGTTATTAAGCATAAATTGCATGGAGTGCAATGGAATCATTAAAAGTGACTGTCACGCAACAGAGAGTGATAAGCTTTCTGGACTTACAACCTATCTGCCAAACTTCTGGTCTCAACGTTTGTTCGACTCTTAGAATAGGCTATATCGAGCTTGTTGCACACTTTTTCTTGTTGATTTATACGTGAATTGCTCCTGGTAAAACGTTTTATAGTCTTAGTATCTCGACAGCAGTACTGATAGACTAGTATGTGAACTTTAACAGGTGAAGTGTTTATACTTTTATTTAAAAAACCACATCCTTTTTAATTATATGTAGTCATCAGTATTAGCAATCCATGGAATTGCCAGTTCCTAATTTTCATACTGTTGTTCCACAGGACCCGCACTCCAATCAACATGGTGACTAACAACCTTGCAGTATTGCAAATATTTTCTGCAGTCCATCTAGTTGTAGTGAGATAAATAGCAAATAAGAGCTTATTCAACATTTTAATTAACAAAGATTGAAAATTTGTATCTGTATTAAAAGTCACTAAACCTACTTAAATAAAAGTATTTCATAAAGCTTTTGAGCCTAAAGATAATAGACAATACATTCTTTTTAGTAAGCGTCAAGTGTTAAGATCTTTAGACGATACTCTTCATAACTTCATCAAAACTTTTGTAGATAACGCATGTGAAAAAACGAGTAAAGTGCTAGTTTTTCAGCAAATAGGAAAACATCGAAATATTTATTGCTTTTATCGCTGTCAGTCGTATGCACAAGTATCAAAACACCTCGTGTGAGAGGACGTCAATTTCCTAACTCTGTATTGTTAAGATAAACTTCATACAAAATATGTTGACGATGACCACTTTAAATCTAGTGTAACCTGTCGTTCTATGCTTCAGCTATAGAAATGATGATAAGTATGATTTTGTCGTTATCAATAAATATAGGCAGATAAACAATAGCTGATACCGTCAAGGTTTGACAATTTCTTTATAAATAAAGGATGTACGTTTGATAAATATATTTTTCTTATCCAAGACGTCAAAGTATTAACATCTGCAGAAGAAACAAGAACATTCTTTGTCAGCTAGTGAAAGCGAGAGAAGCAATCAAAAAAATATAATTGAACGCATAATAGTACTCAATTTTTTAAAATAAGAGCTTAAATAACTTAACTTCATAGCAATGAATAAAAAGTATTATTACTATCTTACTTTGAAATTGCTAAGCCAATGCAGCAGCAAGTGGACTATATATATATAAGGGCGATCAAAGTGAGCTGGTGAGTCGTCTTCACTGACTCATCACTGAATGATTAGCCAGAAATTCGAGCCATAATAATAAGATGATATTAATTAATAAAAAGTAACAAGAAGGAGGATATATTTACTTAGTCATAGGTGAATTCAAGTCAGTATCGCAATGATCATCGACATATTAGGATGTACGCTAACTATGACTGAAGGCAGCAGCTAAGGTCCTCATGGTGAATGTCATATGGTCAAAGCTAACTGTTAATATTACATAGAACACACGAAAATGCTCAATGTTGAATTATCAATAATGCTAGATGATGCTATAAATCTAAGTAATATTTGAAAGAAGAAAAAAAATTGAAGTGACAAGCAAAATAAGATAGAGTCAATTGTAAGTTATTTTGATAATTCGTTTACTTGAAAAAAAGCAACTTTAGAGCAGACAAGAAGAACTAAGAAATAGTATCATTATAAATTACAAAAATGACTTACTAAATTGATAAATGTTGTATAAATATTCTGGTTTTATTTATAGTTCTTCTTTGCACTTACTTACCAGACGCCAACAGAGGTAGTTTGTAAGAAAAAATCTGTTGTAAAAAAGCTTAGCAAAGCAGTTAATCGTAATCACCCACATCAGACGGATGATTTTTGAGGATTGGATAAAACATGACAAGCTAACCAGGTTAAGACGTTATCCCTATGCTAAAGAAAACAACAGTCATAGATACATGGTTACTGTAATAAATATTTTTTTTAAATATCCATGGCCGATACTTGTAGAACAAGAAACAGGGGATGACGTCACATCAGCTATGAAACAGATACTAAATCAAGGAAGAGTACCAAATAAGTACTACTACTTTGAACTTCTTCGATACAGCTAAGGAACTTTATCCTATAAGTATTCAAAATCTCATGAAAACAGTACAAAATCAATCTTTATTTAACTTGCAGTATTATAATAGCATTAATACAGTTCAAATGACAACTCTTACTGACTCGATTTACTGCTAGATTTAGTAAGAGCCTTTAAATAGTAAACACATCGCACAATAGTTATAAAAATGAAGATATTACTTTGATGAATGCAGCTGAACTTTTAAAACACCAAAAGTCTCAAGATCAGCCTAGAAGAATAAGTCCATAATTTAAAGTTAATGATAAAATGTGTATTAGCAGCACTAAAACCGATTTTAAAAATAGTTAAGCACCACAGTTGTCAACAGAGATTCTTACAATTACAAAAGTATCTAAAACTTTTCTAACTATATAACATATTAAGAATTATAAAAGTCAACCAGTGTCGTGAGGGTTTAAAGAAACCATAACTTAAAATGGCCAAGTACACTAATAACCATCTTGTGGAAGAAGGTTTAAGAAATATAGTCATTTAATTTACATAGAATAGTAAGAATTGAATAACTTTTATAATAGTGAAATTATTGCATCCTTAATAAAATAGGAGAAAACAGTTAAAACTAACAAGAAAAAGTACATAAGGCCCTGAGTAAAAGTTTTCACCGTAGAAAAAAACCAATTTATTATTTATTTCACCTTAAAACGCCTTCTCTTTATCTCTCTATTTATTTAAGTAAAGCTTTTTATGTAGGGACCTCATTGACAAAAGTAGAGGAAAGCATCACAGCTACTTTTGCCTACTATGTTTTTGTAAGTCCTAATATTACCATAGCGTATAATATGTGTATGCACTAGTACGTGTACACTCTCTCTCACTCTTTCTTTTTATCTCTGTCTTCCTCTCTCTCTCTCTCTCCCTCTATCTCTCTCTCTTTTTCGTTTTCTATTAACAATACATACTTAAAGGGCAGTTAGTACATCTTTTATATTTGTATAGCGAGAACAAAGTGGCACTGTGGCACAGTAGGCTAGGCTTTTAATTGACACGCAAAGATCCTGGGTTCTCAAATCTCAGACGATATTCCAAAAATAAAAAAAAAATAAAAAAATATGATCGTTTTTTAATCATGAGAAGACAATAATACGTGGTTAACAAAAGACATATGAAAAAAATTACAAGCTTAAGTGACGTCGTTAAACGAGTAGTAACATTTGAGAGTGAAATGGTGCTCAAGAAATTTTAAAATTAAATAGGTCGAGCAGAAACTTCCACGATAAGCATATAACAGTGACAGAGAGGTTTATTATGTGACTACATCTAAACATTTTTTTAAGATTTTTTATGAAACTGCACCTTATCTCTTTGCACTCGCATTTATATATACATATAGCTGTCTGAGTCTTTGAGCTCATGCAGCAGATCTAATAAGCTGTGTTAGAGAACGATGTCATTTATTACTATTAAAAGAAATTTGAAGAGGTAATGACAGCTACAATAAAGTGCCTACTTTTCATTGTATAGCTTAACTTAGGTGTACAAATATGAAAGCAGGTGGAGCTACAATCTATCATCATAGTGATAATACGTCGGACATTGTCAGTGAAAATATGAACTATCGCATTCCAAACATAACGAGTGCTAATGTAGGTAAGAGTTAAAAAAAAGAAATTTATCGATGTAAATGCCTTGGGCATACAGACAAAAAAATGATAACCATATTTATTTATATCTCACTAATATACAAAACAAAGTTGCTAAAACCATTATAATCGCTAACAGCGAAGACTACTGCATCGATTTTGCTGAAATTTTGCATACCAATTCTTGACACTTCCTAGAAGGTCTCAGTACGGTTTTTATCTTAAAAAATTTAATAACAATAGAAATTAATAAGCTCAAAGTTTTGAAAAAATACACCAGCTCTTAACTTAATAAGTTCAATTGGATCCACTAGGTGGCGTCGACATAAGATCGAAGCTACGTGCAACGGAATAAAATTAGTGTGGTTATAATAGGCTGGAGCGTCACAGAAATTTCTGCTGCTGATTCAATCTTCGGTATTGACGAGTGCCACTAATAATACAACTCATTCTAATCGATAACGTCTCCAAAGGGAACAGTGGAAGACGTGTCTAGCCAGAGTCTCATCCTGCTCCAACACTCAAGAGTTTCGTTGTTGTTTAACTATCCGTCCTGAAGCTGTCAGTAAATTTTTTACTTTAAATGTAAGCCAAAGGAGAGAGTCCTGAAGAGTCCTGCAGCCACAATGGCCAACTTCTTAGTGGTCGTTCCGATGGCATACCTACGAAAAAGGTATTCTCCAGGCCCACCTTCCCGACTAACTATAAGCAGTTGGTTATCCAGGAAATGACCTGGAGACGAGATATACTTTGGTCAGCAGCGTATCTTCCTCATGTACGGTGTCCGTAGACAAAGACTCCGAGGGTGAGAGTCAAGCTATCCACAGCTGACTCTCCATCATCAAAAATAATAGTAAGGAATAACCGAAAACTTCACCACTGGCCCTTTTCAGGGCCAACATAAGTGTTTGCGTTTACTACTTAACCATTAATTTTATCAGTTCTTTCAAGGGCCAGCTAAGTTTAAACTACCTTGCCAACAAATAAATTTTTACTACCATTTTCGAAAACGTTATTCGTCGACTAGACGACTATGTAAAGCCGACCGATATCAAACCAAGTCAGTCATTCACTGGCAGACGTCACGAGTGGAGTTGTTCGTCACAAGGCTGAAAACCCCAGTGACAACCCTATGTTACTCTCTTGACTCTAAGCATTCAACCAGGAATCACCGATCCTTTCCAAGGTCTGCACTGTGCGAACTCTACAGCTATGAAGGAAGAATAAACTTGAGCCAACGGAAGTCTCCAACGGGCAAGCATCACAAACCAATCTCTACTGTAATATCTCCACCTTAGATCATCAAAACAACTGAGTTTTGCAAAAAAAAAGTGCTTCAGACATCAACGTCTTTGACTTTATACCAGGAGACGTTGAGAAAGAGCACAACAACTAGCCCCAAAGCTTTGTACTTGGTAATTTTTCTTCCGACCAGTCTGGGCCTTTAACGGCAGGCCAGAGAAAATTACCCTGAGGTATCCAGGCAGTCACAATTGCTGTAAACTTTAGTCAAGAAAGAGTTTACTTATGAAGCTCACTGGTTTTTTTTTTTTGCAATCGGACGTCTAACTACCTTGCCAACAAACATGTGAGAACTAAACAAAGTTGACAGAAAACAGCCTTTAGGGGTCACAAAAGTCGTAAGCATCCCAATAGTCGTAAGAAGGTGAATTGGGAGAAAAACTTTAAATGTATCTAATATCGAAATAATGTTGGGCATCAAGAAACTGATGCAAAAAACTTATCGAGATTAAAGCAGCAGCGGCAAAATCAACTTATAAAGAATCCATTTTGTGAGAGGTCAGCTTTTCATTGTACCCTTACAGTAATCTCTAAAGATCTTAAATCTCTAAAGATCTAAATTCAGATTTTTAAATAAGTAGAAAATGTATTTGTATTTTTGTGGCAATAAAATTAGTAGAGATTAGGCACAAAGATTTTGTTGCTCTGGTATCAATAAGGTTGTGAGATAAAAGAAAAAAAAAATCCTTTGTAATAAACATTTTTTAGGAGTTCAAAATCTTAATCGCTTTAAAAAAAAGGCTCTTTCGTTAATTATATGGGAGAAACTGCGAATTTACAGCTCCTTATGGCCACGATTATGTTTTGTTATAAGGAACGCACGGTACTTTTTAGCATCATTATATTTTTAAAAATTTTTTCAGCTTATTATTTGACAAAAGAAACTGTATGGATTGCGAAAAAATATGTTTTTAATAAGAAAATTTTCGTTCTGAGAAGTGTCAGAAATATATGTAAAATTTTTAACTGAAAACGTTTTACATTACATGTTAACACATGACGGTGTTCCATTTAGTAAGTCTCGGGCGAAGCCGAGACAGGGGGCCACTAGTCTCCTTATAATCCTGTTAACAAGGCCATTAAATTAATTTACGAACAACTAATAACGTGTACAGGCGAGGGTTCTGCAAAAGCTTAGAAAAACTATATAAAGATTTCTGTAGTGGTTATTGATGATTTTAATGTTTACTCTTCTTCCAAAGCTGCACCGTTAATGTGGTTTAAAAAAAAAAAAGAATTTTACTAAGATATAATTTATGGCATATTTGCAATAGAATACTAAATATGAAACAATTATCGATGCCTTTTTTGTTCGTTATTTAGATAAAGTCAAATCATTGATTTATATTTTATATTTTTCGTACCAAAAGCCCATGGATACTACTTTTAAAAACCAGAGTAATGTTCCAGTTTCAACAACAAAACAAATTGATAAAAGAGTAATAATAAATGTTAGATTCTTACAGTTAAATAGCGTAAGTAAGCGATTACCAATAATTATATAACTTAGAAAACAGACTTTTTTTCTAAATTTTAATTGAATTGTTTCTTCTTTTATGGGTCTCGTGATCAACAGTTTAAGATTACATCAATATTAATTCATTTATCTGCGCTGACTTAGGTTGAAAGGATAATGTGACAAAGTTACAAATTTATCCTTGCTATCACTATGATGAGCTATGATACTTTTATTACAAAGACGACCTACTTTTAAAATTTTCTTGTACGGGCATCAAATTGTCAACAAATACTCTGCAACTACATAACTTGAGCTCAGCGCTGTATCGTATATTATACATATTGACAAGTTTCATGTCAACTCTTTTTTGCCATTCTCTATTGTTAGCTGCTTACATTATCGATGAACAGCTTAGACAAGAGTTTTTCAAATTTATTTTTAGTCATTCTTTTATGTCTACTGCGTAAATTAACATATGATTTGAACTATAAAGCTTTGATTTAATCTTACTGCTCTGTCGATTTTTCATGAAACTTACTAATGCTTTAAAGCTTGTTTTAAGGCTCCATTATAAATAATGAAAAATACTTTTTTGTAAAATAAAGTCATTAACTTCTTCCGCTCTGTACGAGGTGGAGATATATTTTCAAAATATATAAGTTAATCTTTGTGTTTATCATGTAAGCTTCAAGAATAGTATAAGTAAACTTTTAATATACAAGCATAAAAATAGTTATGCAGAGCATTTATAATACATGACTGACGGTATAAAAACGAATGAAAAAAAGGAGTAACTGATAAACTATGATGCTTATAATATGTACAAATACACGAGGACGCAGACTTTATCATCAGGCGGCCTTAAACGGGTTATGAATTGTAATAAACATTATATTTAATGACTGTCAAAATTTATAACCCATTAATAAGCGTCATAGTTTATCGGATACTCCTTTTTTCTTTCGTATTAAGACCGTTAGTCATCTATTTGTTGTTATCTTGAGCATAAGGGCTACAGTGGTATGAATAGACTCATTTAAAGTATGGTCCTAAAGTTTTCATTTTAGTAACAGTCATAGGTCTCTTAAAGTTAAGCGAGTCAGCTTTCTTTGTTCTTTTTAAATGGATAAAAAGTTTTTATTTCTTACCTCAGACATTTTTAAGAGGCTGGTGTGCCCTTGGTAGGAAAAATAGGATTTGTCACAGAAGAACTATCGCTCCACGGCTACCTTATGTCCCTCGAGCTCTGCTTCGCAGGTCTCCCAGGCCGTAAAATAGCCCCGGACATGACGGCACTTATCCAACAAAAATAACTTTTTTAATAAGGTGGGTTAATTAATTACTTTATCATTTTAATAATTTGAAATAATTTTTTTATTTTAAACATTATCTTTTCAAGTTACTCTAATCATTGTAGGTACTAAACATGTTACAAATAAATAACTAACACCCATAACTGATGAATAACTTAAAGAATAGGTAACAGGCATGTAAAAGAAATTTTCTCTAAAACAAAAAATTTCCATGGCGTCAGAGCAAGTAAAAGAAAATCTTGATTATGTAAGGCCAACCAGTAAACCGTATTTTTGCAAAACTGCGTTTACAGCCAATGGGTTGGCTTGAAATATAATTGGTCATGTTATAATTTCTTGTGTTAGGAAATCGCAATACAATCGTCCTTTTTGCATTTTTACAGTTGGTACAACTAAAATGGAAGACTTAGGATGACGTAAGCTTGCACCAGTAGTAAAAAATACACTTTATAAAGGTAAATTGTGACTTAAAAGCTTACAAATTTCGCAATTAATTCTTACAAAACTTTTATCATAAATTTCGTATATAATAGGACGTTTTCAAACAAATAATTTAAAAAATAGTATACGTTATAGAAAATTTTCATTTTATGTGCAAAAAGTTCATTGATTTTTACAAACACCATGATTTATGCACACATACATATAATGTACGATTTTAGTCCATAAATACATTCTAACAAAAAGGCTTGCCTCATGATATGTCAGCATACTCTGTGAATATGCGCCTCAAAGCTCATCCATTCATATTTATCTGCCTAAAATGCGTACTTTCTATTGTGGAGAATGTAACAAACTGCCCATAACTCCACACAGCCCTATCAACCTAACGCCCATAGTCCCGTTGTCTCTCCACCACCTCCTATAGCCTATTTACAAAATAAGGTGAAATTTCGTCATTCTTTTTTTATTTTGGCTTAGCTAAGCTTTTAACCAGATACCCAACAGCCTTCTGATTAAATCGATTATTCCAGTTTATGTATGTACTTGTATCATATCATACAAAAACAATAAAGAAATTTAAATTTTTTACACAGTTCATTATCAAAATAGCGAAAAAAAGGTAAGGGCGCTGAAATTTTTGTACCTAAAAACAAATTGAAATAAAGTTACCCTAAATTAAGTTTTTACATAACGTCTAGTTCTATGAGAAAAATTTATAAAAAATGTCTTCCACGTATACAGTTTATCTTTTTGTATCCTGAGCAATGTACCTTGGTTAAAAGTTATGTAAGTCAGAATAACGAAAACGATGTTTGCAAACACCCTTCCTGTTATTTATGTCTGTGTGAGCGTGTGTGTGTGTGTTATCAGAAAACAGTGTCTAGTAACATCTTGAACACGTATGCATTAGTTTATTAAATAAGCTTATGTCTGATTAAAGTTTGTTAACAAAGTGACATGCATACACGTTTGTATGTGAGTAGGTGTCGGGGTCTGCGAAAGTTAGTAAAAGTAAAAGCAAGATTTTTTAAGAATAGTGTAGCGGTATGAGTGGCTATCAAAAGCTGTAAGAATTTTAGGAGACGTAGGGGGTCAAAACAGAAAGTAAGAAAAAGGAAAATAAGGGAGCAACTGTGTAAATCTTACTTTTTTTTCAAAAAAACATTAGGGGTTGTAGGATGTTGAGAAAAAAAACTTGTGGGGAAAGTGGGGACTCCATACCTAGTTATCTATGTAATATACGAAGATATGTGTTTATATATGTATCTTTATAAATAATATTACTATAAATGGTATAATAAAATGAAATGAATAAAATCGATTCAATGTAGCATTATTAATTGAAAAACCTCCTTATAATCATAAAACTGAAGAATTTCCAATATAAGGGATAGCAGAAAGTAAATTTGTAATAACTGTAGCCCCTCAAAAAGATATTTGACCTCATGGTAAAACATATCCTAAAAAAGCAGTTATTATAGTAATTAAAAAAATTAAAATTCCTGAATTTCAAGTTTTATAAAAAGAAAATGAATTATAATAAATACCACGTCCAATATGAATAAATAAACAAATAAAAAATATCGAAGCTCCATTTATATGACATAATCGAAAAAATCAACCATAATTTACATCTTGTATAATATGAATGATTCTATTAAAAGCTAATTCAATATTTGGACAATAATTAAAAGATAAAAGCAATCCTGTAATTAATTGAATAATTAAACAAATTCTTAATAATGAACCAAAATTTCATATGATAGAAATGTTTAAAGGTGTAGGTAAAATTATAATAAATACCACGTCCAATATGAATAAACAAACAAATAAAAAATATTGAAGCTCCATTTATATGACATAATCAAAAAAATCAACCATAAATTACATCTTGTATAATATGAATGATTCTATTAAAAGCTAATTCAATATTTGGACAATAATGAAAAGATAAAAGCAATCCTGTAATTAATTGAATGATTAAACAAATTCCTAATAATGAACCAAAATTTCATATGATAGAAATATTTAAAGGTGTAGGTAAAATTATAATTATTGAATTAATAATTCTTAATAATTCATTTGATTTTAAAATTGATTTTTTCATTTAATTTATTTTTCGTAAAGTAAATTTATTTAAAATAATTAATTTAACAATTAATCTTAAAACAATTAAAATATAAATAATAGAAATCAATAAGTTTAAATTTATATTA
>NW_019379602.1:2739822-2758775 GCF_000648655.2 Copidosoma floridanum | reverse complement strand
AGATGTATCAGGAATATGTGTAAAATTTCTAACTGAAAATGTTTCACATTACATGTCAACACACTACGGTGTTTTATTTAGTAAGTCTCGGGCGAAGCCGAGACGGGGGGCTGCTAGTTCAAATTATTTTTTGTTGGTAATAACAAGACTAGAGCGTACTTTATCATTGACTTAAGGGCGCTTATTGTTTTCTTATGAATATAAATTTGTTTATTAAAAATGAGAAAACTTGAGCACACCAAGTAATGTGGTTAATTTTTACTTTCATCATTCATTAAAATGAATAAGTCTTAAGCACTATGGGTCACTTAATTAATGGCCCACGTTTATTATAATAAACGTTATTATTTATTTAAATCCGACTCAAGTCCACTGTGCCATTTAATTTATGTTACTCGTTTATTAATTCATGCTATGATTTATGAAAAACGAGAAAACTCGAGCGCACTGTCATTTGGTTAAGGTAGTTGTACAGGTACCGCAAGAGTCATGAAACTTTTTGATTTGTGTAGTAGAACGATCTGGCAACGTCGCTTTGCGGTCATGTGTGTGTGCCTGTAAGTGTGTGTTCAGAGCATCATAGAAGGAGCACTTCGTTGATCAGCTGTAGCAAAAGGAGAAGCGTGTGTATCTTTTTTTTAGTTAATAAAATAGTCATGCCCAAAGAAAAAAATAAGAAGTTTTTTTGGAAAGGTGTAAGGGTAAGCGAGAAAGTATATAATGCACGAGTAACTAAAAATAATAAAGTTAAAAATAGGCTATTTAATTATTTAAAAAATAAATATTAAATATTTATTACATAAATATTAATTTATAACATGTTTATTTCATTTTTAAGTAATATATGGCAATAAAATTGTTTTGATGTTCTTTGTATATCAGTTCGTTTTATTATTTATATATTTATTTATCATATTTATTTAAAATATACGTCCTATAACAATAATTGAAAATCTATAAGAGAGATTGCAGTAATCAGGATTTACGAGCAATCATATGTACCTATTTACCTTTCAAACCGCGCGCGTAATATCAGATTATGCGGCGTTGCCATATTTTCAAATAGCGTCTCACAAATGCACGTTCTTCACGCTTTACTATTTAATTACTTTTCTCACAAGTACCCTTGGAAGGTTTTGAAAGCGAATATATAATTGTCATTTAATTATCTTTCTACTGTCCAAAGGGCATCAGAACCTATCCTATATTAGCAACGATATGAATGATAATATACAGACAGCTCCGCGGTTTCCCATAAGACGCCATGTTGAATTGGCATGTAAACAAAAACTCAAGGCATGCAAATAATTATGAATATCTCCCTTTATAGGTACCCTCGGGTCACAAAAATTTAGATTTCTTATTTTTATGCATTAATCTACCATCCTGCAAAATATCATAATTTTCTATCCTATATTTCAATTTGCTGTACAACTACCTTAAGCGCACTTTGTTAATCAAAATTATTATTTATATATGATAGCGAGACTCGAGAGCAGTTAGTTTTTTTAATTAAATTGTTGTTTTTTATGAATGAAAAAACGATCATTATATCGAAATAATCCCAATAAAATACTGTATTAAATATTTATTTCCGTTGATTGAAACTTTTAAATCCTAACTTAGAAGTAAATAGGGTACACGGGAGCCGTGGCGGACTTTTAAAACTTGCTTGCACAATCGCGCTACTTGATTACTGATAGTAATTTTTATATTTGAAATTTCGAATCATTTATAATTTCTTGGGTATTTCTAGACCACACTGAAAATGGCCGTGACTTATTTAACATAATTTAACAAAACTTAATTTCTTTTACCACTTATCTTAGAATTACTGAGAGCTGAGAGTTACAGGAAAATTGATTTACTTGTTACAGGGGTATATTAAAAATAAACAAGAGCCATTGAGTAAAGTAGATATTTCATAAAAAGTTATTTATATAAAATTAATAATTTCTAGACAAATACAGGTTGTTTTAACAGATCACAAATAGTATTTCTTTGCACCATCTAAACATTTTTTTTTTTCTAGATACACCTGTTGGTTGTCATAAATAATTTTTGAGTAAGCGATGCGAATTTTTCCAATTCATAGATTTGAACATTAATGAGTGACTTATGCTAGATATCAATAAGCATAGAATATTACAATGCATGTTTTAATATAAAACTAAAAAATAAAAAATTGTTTAATGCTAGCATATGTTTCCGATAAACTCAAAAAAAGTAAATATAAATATTGATTTGATTTTTGCATTATATTAAAAATTAATGCAAAGTACTTGATACTTGGTGAAATCTATTTTAATTTGAATATTTTATAATATTCACTTCACACATTATTTAAAGTTTAACACATTTTACAATAAATGTCTTACAAATGTTCTTAGGCTTTTGAACTAAATAAATACATTACATTCATAAAATTTTCTAATTAAAATTGGTTTTTTTCTATCTCGTATTATATTATTTTTAATTATCAAATCGTGAACACACGATCAAATATGAGTAGTCTTTATTATAGCGCATGAATTATGTTTTTTAAATCTTGGTTTGGTAAATTTAATAAGATAGACTCCAAACAGTGTTGAGCTAACCGTGGGTCAAGGAGATTATGCAAAGCATCAATGGCAGATTCAAATAAAACTTTTCTTTCACATATTCGTTTTAAAAGTGTTTTGAGGATTGACCATTCTGAAAATAAATTTATTCTCTTGTTTTTCTCCAAAAAATTATAAATTGCAAGTTGATGGTGAGAAGGCATCAAAGTAAACTTTTGTATAACTTCTGTAAAATACGCGCGCAAACTCATTCGTTTACAATTGATTCTTAAATATTTTTGATTCAATACAATTAACATTCTTTTTTGTGCACACACTGTTCTTTCATAGCAATTTTCGTTTTTGGGATCAATGTACAAGCCAAGGATCTTAAGATTCAGCACATGATTGTGAAATGCACTGCATATTATGCTCAAGTGGTGTTCATTTTTTATTTTGGTGAAACATAACATGTACGGAGTTTGTCCTTGTTTGTCTTTTATATTTACATCAGCTCCAACTGATAGTAGGGTCTTTATATTGTCTGGCAATTGTGAAATCACTGCAAGGTGAAGAGGTGTTTTTCCTAAAATAAAAAAGGATAAAAAAATAGTCTTTTTCACATAATTTGATTAGAAAAAATAAACACGTTTTTATTCATAGCTTACCTGATTTGTCTTGATGATCAAGTTTACAGCCATGTTTAATGAGCAACTCAATGTTATTAGCGATTTTGTTGAAATCGTAGGTGTTGTTCGTGATGAAATGGTGAATGAAATTGCGATTACTATCATCAACGGCATCCAAACCAGGTATAAATTTAAATAATGATTTGCAACTGAGGTAATCAAAAGTATGCACAAATTTTTTTACAAGATTAATTTTAACGGTTAACTCAACATTTTCCATTCCTGTACCATATTTAAGAAGATACAAAAATGATTTATTGCTTGCCTCGTTACATCTCAAAAGTAAATCAAGGATAGTGTAACCAAACGAGTTTTTACTTGAGATGTCGATTGTTCCATATCTGTGAGAAAAAAACATGCACATACGTGGGTTAATATACAAATAAAAAATGGCAAGAACGTTATTCCCAAGCTACAACCCATGCTGTGACTTAAATTTAATACAATCAGAGGCCTAAAAATTATTTTTCAACAAAAATATACATAAACAACAACATAAATAAACAAGAAACACGTGCTTACACTTTTCTCATTTATACAAAGTACATATTACGGATAAAATTTGTGTATTATTAAACTTGTAATTGAGCCAAATTAAGTAACTAACTGAATTAAAGTTAAAAAAAATGTCAAGAAAATTAAAAATATATGAGAAATGACTTTGAAAAATTTTAAATAATGCATTATACATGATAGAATCATCAGTGTTGATTTCGTTAGAATTTTTAAGCTTTTCGTTAGAATTTTAAATACTGCGTAAGTATTGCATTTTACGGCATTTCATTTTATTTTTACATTTTGCATCATTGATTAACGGTTAATTATTAAAATGCGATTTTTTTTAAAGATTAGTATCAAAGCAAGAATGTTAAACTTTGTTGGCTACTGATATTAATACATACATTATAAGACTTTTAAGGTTTTGCCTCTATAAGTATATCAAAAAATTAACCATACCCAATGATATGAGCATGAATTACCTAGAAATAGTTTTGATATTTTCTGGTTTGTTTACAGCAGCCACGTATACAGATGTATAACCATTTGAGTCCTCTAGATTGATGTTAGCGCCATGCGATAACAGCAACTCCAGCACAGCTTGGCTACTTGAATATTTTATTGCAAAGTGAAGAGGAGTATAACCAGCATCTGAAGACGCAAAATAATCTTTGGGCTCGTTAATGTCAACACCCAATTTAAAAAATTTTTCAACAATAATAGGATCTTTTCCCATGCAGCTCACATGGAAAGCTGACAGTCCATCTTGGTTGACAAAATAACATTGGCATTGTGCCTTTAATTCAGTTTTTCGATACTTGGCTGATCCTAGTTTATCAAACAAAAATAAAATAACTGATCGACTGAAAAACTGGATAGTCATAAACAGTATTGCACAGTTGTATTGTTATTTAAATCTTAAAAAATTTTATGTAAAAATAATTGAACTTTAATTCAAACTTACGAGTGCATCTTTCATTAACTTCAAGCGAGTCTTCGATACATTGAATCATACGATTGAGTACCAATTTCACAGCTTCATCAACTTCTGGATATTCATTTCTGAGTAGTAGGTCAAGAGGAGTTGTGCTAGGCCATAGTGGCGAATCACTATTGATCTGGCTGTTGATACCTTCTTGTTTTCCAAGCAACTTTTTTATTAGCGATGTGTCCTTCAAAACACAAGCTACGTGCAACTGTGTAAGTCCAGTTTTATCAATCCACCTTTTTTTCTTGTAAAATTCTAAAGCTAAACGTTCGATTAATTCGTGACCAGTATTACGTTTCAGTAAAAGCTCATGAAAAGGAGTCAGGCCTTTTTGATTTACGACTCTTACATCAGCGCCATTTGTCAAGAGCAAGTCAATGATTTGCTCGGAGTACTGGGTAGAATAAATGTCCAAGTGTTTAATTACCAAATGTAATGGAGTATCTCCTAAACATATATTAGGATTTTTGACATGCTTCATTACTTCGCTACTGATGGGCTCATTTATGTTATCTTGGAGTGGTAGCAATGCCTTGACAGCTCTTGAATTCATAGCATAACAGGCTACGTGAAAATGAGACAATTTACCTGGAGCCGTGTGATTTGATTCCAAAGATTTGTCATCGAGCCAGAACAGAGACGCGAACTCTTTGAGAGACGAACCTTTGAGATTCATGAATGCTCGGTGCAACCATGTATAGCCCTCAGCATCAAGAAGATTGGAATCAGCATTGTGCTCAAGAAGTAACTTTGCCAATTGTGGATGTTCTATAGCAGCGGAAATATGAAGGGGTCTTGCGCCAGCAGGTATGACGGTGTGTTTCACGGGACTAGACAGAGTTATAGTCCACTTAAAACTTGTACTACTTGGCATCGCTTCGTTGGGGCTCGGATCATTTATCATAAACTTATCAACCATTTTTTTCGTAGCACCATTATAAGCTGAACAAATGATGTGAAAGTGCGACAAGTTTTCACTGTCAACGGGATTGGCGGGAAATGAATGGTGAAAGTTTAAAATGTCTAGAACACATCTCTTTCTTCCCAAACGAAAGGCTAGATGAAAGGCAGTCATATTGTTGGCATCTCTAATCGTGATATCAGCATTATGTCTTAGACACACGCAGACTTTAGATCTATTCATTCCTGGTGACAGCATAACAGCCAAATGTAACAGAGTGAAGCCTGGCCAGAGGATCGAGTCATTTGAGATGGCATTATTGACATAAACGTTTGGATTTGTCAGATAGGTCGTCAACTTGCTTTCAGTATCTAACTCTGCAATGACATCTGCTAAATTCTCGCCATTTTGAAATTTGATGGCGCCAATTCCATCTTTTTGAGTCTTAAAAATGGTGCTCAGTTCCAATGGACTGTAAGTTTCAAGACATATATCAAGCGGAGTTTTGCCTTTTGCGTCCTTGGCCATTAGATTTGCTCCACTGCTCAAGAGTAATAGTACTGTTTTCAAATTACAATGTGCAGCAAAATGTAATGGTGTATAATTAGGCCATACTGGAGAACTTGAACTTAACGAGGCATTGATATCCACATTACTATTTAAAAATTTGTTCCACTCTTCGAATTCAAAGTTGTAAATTATCGTACAATATGTATGGAACTGAGACAACCCAATACTGTCGGTAGCCCTGAATGCATATTCGCTCGATTTCAAAATCATGTTGTAGATTCTCTCATTACTTCGGAGTCTTCTTTCCCGAACATTACTTGATCCCGTATAAGAATTGAAATAAATTTGAGTTTCAATCAACAAATGCACTGGGCTCATCCCACGGGCATTGACGCAGTTGTAATCAGCACCACGCTGTAAGAGAAGATGGGCCATTTTCTCATCACCATTGTGTATGGCCAAGTGTAAAGGTGTCAAAGCAGGAAATAACTTTGAGTCGTTGCTGATTGCTTCGTTTATTTGGGCTCCACTTTTCAAAAAAAATTTTACAGCTTCCAAATTCTTCATTACACAGGCAATGTGCATGTGGGATATATTGTCTTTAGAGGTAGGATTTTTGTTATTATTAAATTTGATCTGAGCCGCTAGTAACAAATCAATCACATCTTTATTTGAATTCTTTCTGTAGGCTAAATGCAGCGGAGTGAAACCATGGTTATTTTTGCAAGTGACATCGGCACCAAGATTCAACATGAATTCCAATAGCTTTAAATTGCATGAATATGTTTCTACAACAAAATGTAGAGCTGTGTTACCCAGCCATTGATTTTGGCAATGGGATCTACCGGAATTACCAAGTGACACAGCATAATTAATGTCAGACTTGTTTAAAAGATTTCGTATATCACTCCTAACAGGGTAATTTACTAACTCTTTCTTGAAAATGGCTAATTTCAACAAATTATCATCTGCATTCGATTTAGCAGACATCTTATTTAAAATACTTCAAAGTCCAAGAATAAGTATCTAATATCGTGATTGAAATTGCACGTTCTGTACCTGGAAAGTACCATTAGTGGTTGATTAAACTATCATGTTGTTTTGAATCATGACAAATGATTAACTGTCAATTGTGTTTTTAACGTATTATGAATTTTGTTCGAAGGTAGGTCTGTAGGTAAATCAAATAACAATTTCCATAAATGTTCGACAAAATGTTGCTTTAACCAATTAAATTGATCATGAATGTTTTCAAGGATCATCAAATTAATGTAAGTATGAGTGGCTAAATTATTAATGTAAAACTAAAGAATTTAACTCTCTTGTACCCTCCCTGCCTTGCTTATCGCTATTTAAGGAGGTTCCAGCAATCTAGAGTCGCAAATCTAGACATATGCTATGTAATATTTTTAATCATGCTGAATTTAGTGGTTCTTATACCCTTGATCTGATAACAACATTTCCAGATAGGTATTCAAGCTTAAAGTTAGATCTTTATGTATGTAATCTTACAGTCACTGTAATAAGACCGATCAATTAAATGTAAAATCTTAAACGAAAGTGTCAAGTGTAACAGTATACAGGTGTCTTTAGGATAAAACCTCTATATTTTTAGTTATTGTTAAAAATTGGGTATAATCGGACTTCAAATTAATAACTGCAGAAAAAGGTAAGCGACTATGTTTCCCCCTAGCAGTGTAACGAAAAGTTGGGCAGCTATACTATATACTACTGTATTCACAGCTTGACAGCCTTGTGCAAACAGCTTTAATACAAACGGATATGAATATATATAAGTTGACGGAATGTTCGAAATTTTTTTTCAAGTAAAATAAATTGTAACACTTTTCAAACAATTTTGAGGATATTACAGACTTAGAAAAACCAAATTATGAACACAGAAACATTGTAAATGTATTAAAAATCCATTTAAACTCATTGACCGATTAAAAAGATGAAAATAGAACCTACATTGTTGTCATAGTTTGTGATTTTTTAAACATATCAAATATATTTATGATTTTTAATCCTAAGATGTATTATATGTATTTTTTTGAACAAGGTGCATTTTGATCAGTGTGGATTGTGTACCAAACAATTTGTTGAATTTCGTCAATATAAAAACGTACCTGAAAATCCGTATAAGTATATTGGTGCTACTGCACTTGAGAGCGTTGTTGTAATATATCTTGATTAACAATTATTAATAACTGATGGCGCCAAACAGTTGTGCACGTGGCTCATTTTATGTATTACGGTATGTCTCAGTCGTGATGGCTAAAGGTTATCGTAGAAAGAACAACAGACTTCTGAATCTCTGAATGAACTACGCTAACTGAGAAGTGAACTTGCGTCCATTATTAATTTATTTCTACGACATCAAAATGCCTAAATACCTACCATCAGTATCACGAGAGACAGGAAACACGACGCACGGCAACGGCTTCTTGGACAATAGAATCTATAAAAGATAAAAGTTGATCATACAACAACGGATGAAAACGAACAGACACAGGAATAGATCCCTTCTGATTTCTGATCCGTTCTGATGAACTCTGTGATCATTCCGTAACCGTAATCGTTAATTAACGCGCCAAAAAGCGCAAATATCGCGCTATTCGATATATTTCTTTTCTCGATGACTGTCGAGTCGATATCTCGATGATTTCATATATCGACTTCTTTCTAGCGGCAAACTTTTTAAAGTTTGGATATGAAGATGGAGATTGATTGCACCAATATCAATAACATCCATATTGGTAATAATAATAATAATAATAATAATAATAATAATAATAATAGTAATAATAATAGTAATAACGTTAACAATAATAATAATAATAATAATAATACTGACGACGACGATGACTACGATGAACAATTCACTAACGGCCTTCGTTTAGTATTCACAGATTTAAAGAAACTGGAATTATGCAAAAAATAATTACTNATAATAATAATAATAATCACGATAACATTAATAATACAACGTAAGTAAAGTACAATTTTTAAAATGCTTCGCGTTACGGTAATGACATTTTGGCCGGTTTTTTTAACATTACGGCCATGCAAAAAAATGTTTCGGCTCGATCTCAAAAATACATTTGGGGGAAATTGGCTTTCACTGTTTAAAAAAAGTTGCGACTCGAAATAATTCAATCCGTCGCTTTAAAAGTAACATAAGTAGGCGTCATGGAACATCGCATATATTTTTTGTGAAATGATCCATATATATGTGTGAGACAAACTATCAAATGTGCATGTATTGTGTATGCAATATATATGAATATGAATGAAAACGACGTTCTAACACTTCTAACTAACGGTCTAACTGTGTAACCACGTATATATAGGTATACTTACCTGTAGCCCGCGTCTAAGTAATCAGTAATGTCAAAAACTCTCGTAATTCGTACACTAGTATACCTACTTATTTGACTTGCTTTATTTGTGGTTGACGTATTTATAATTCTAACTATGAGCACTAGTGCGAGTGCAGTGTAAGAGAGGCTAACTCTTTCTTATAATTTTCTTATTCTCCTTCTGTGTGCAGTTAAACAAAAAAGTTTTAGACCACGAAAAAACAATTAAGTGTCACAACCCCGATTTCAGGATCAGGATTATCAGGAACCCATCAGCCGGGACCACACCCACCTTTAAACAGCCCTTCGTAAAACAATAGAATATATTTCATAAATAATTACTCATCAAAAAAACCAAAAGGATCAATAAAGAACCAGCAAGATGTCACTCATGCGAGGTGGCACGAGCTTGTTAAAAATAGCTCGGCCCGCTAAAGTTGGGATCGCATCGGGTTACTGCATGCGTTCGCTGGTCACATCGCCATCCGGAGCCATCCTACCCGAGCCACAGAAGCCCCGTTTTGGTTACCTGGGAGTTATATGTGCCGTTTCGACGGGCCTTTTTATCGGTGCGACCATCAGTAAGAACGTGGCTAACTTCTTGGAGGAGAACGAGTTGTTTGTACCCTCTGACGACGATGACGACGACGATTAAGACTTATAGGCACTGCAAGAATCATCCAGTATCCAATCTGCAATTCCTTTCCAACAGAAAAAATATAGGTACTTTACTCGGAAGACACTAAGCACGTATCTGTGAACGTCAGCTTTATTTTTTGTATGATTAATTGTTTCTTGTTTACTTGCTGACTGCAATGAAGCACACAAAAAGGCTGTATTTGTGGCATGTATATCAACGTTCACAAAATCAACATAAGACAAATTCTTCAATAGTCAAATTTATTTATTAATTTATAAATACAATGTATGTTAGCGTAAAAACGATAATTACGTAATTTATTGATGTGTACAAATGTTTATGCTTTGAGCTCAAATATAGATGTAAATAAATTAATCCATATTTTACATTAACCAAGAATGTCTGATTTATTTCTTTTCTCATTATAACCTGATCTTATGTTAGTTCAATCACTCCTATCTATGTATGATTTTTTATAGTCTTTGTAATTATATTTCATCAAAGTTAACAAATTTTACAAAGCCAGCTTGATATCAATTTTGAATCTTAAACATAAAATTTCTTAACGACAATTGTGTCATAAATGGTCATGAAAAACACGATTTTCATCAACAATTTGATATTTTTATACAAGATCTATTTATAAATTCGCACTTGGGATATACATATTTACAAATGTTAAAATTCGTTAAAATTTGTTATACAACTAATTCATCGGCAGAACAATATCGTACAATTGTATATTCCAACACCTATGCTTTGTTCAAATGTATAAATAAGTATTTTCAACAATATAAGAGTGAAATTGATACACTTTTTTTTTAGTTAGAATTAATTTCACAAAATTTGCTTCATTGAGCCAAGATTTTCATCGAAAAGTAATGAAGTATTTAATTTTAAAAATTATCTATATTCGATACTAAGGAAAAAAATTTTTTTAAACCCTTATTTTTCAGTTAGTCTCAATATTTAATTATGAGAGATACTTTATAATCAAATGTTAGAGGATTTAAACATAAACAATTTCAAACAGCATTAAAGGCAATTTCGATTATCAAGCTATTTTAAAACACCAGAGTTATGACGTATTCCAAGTAATTCTAGCTGGTAACACTGCTAATCAATTTTAGTATGTATATTGGTGTACACTAAAATTTCACCAATTTTCAAAGCATACGCTAATTCCTAGCAGTTTAACGGTATGATTTACATGATACGTGAATAACATGTAATCAATCATCTCAATCGTTTGTTTAATTAAGATACATGCCCCATTGTTTAGACTAAACAGTTATGACTTTTTGTGCATTACTGAGCTGTTGCTGTGCGTCCATAAAGGAAGACCTTACCTGATGTTAATCGAATCACGAATCGATTAAGATCTGAAATAATCTGTATAAAGAACTTGGTTTCAAGTTTACTCTGGAGGTCGTTTATGCACACCCCAGCCATGAAAGCACTTGGTGAAACGGCGTGACTCTTTTCCTCTTGCGGTAAGATATAATTTACGAATTCTTTCGGGCTGTTTAACACGCATATGCTGAATGTAAACCTGCAGAAGCAATACAAAATGTTTTTTAATTTTTTTTCCATATTAACAGCTGTTGGAATCATTACCTGTGCTGATTTATACGCCAACTTGATTTCAACTTCCGAACATCGTGTACCCAGCCATAAAAATACTTGTTCACCATTGTCAAGAATCATAATGTCATCATCAGCTAAATCATCCTGAAATACAATAAATATTTAATCAATGGAAAAAGTTTTAGTATATACAATACACATGTAACATGTTTGTGTCTTACTTGACAAAAATCTGTGCATTTTTCGCTAATAGTAAAGTATCCTTTCTCATTTGAACATCTAAACAGTCTCGTATAGTTCATGTATTCAGCATCAGTCTCGTATGGTTTTTTACCGCCCAGAGCCACCCAGAAGAAATTTTCTGGTTCCTCGCCTTCATTTAATATCTGGAGACTAATCCAAGGCTAGAATGAAAAAAAAATTCCTACTTAGTATATCGATAAGAACACAAATTTAATAGTGTGATGAAACGGCAGTAAAAAAAAGTTACATTATTAAACATTTGCTCTGCTATTTCTTCAACTAATCTTGCATCCTCGTTGTCACATTTCGAGCCAATCCACACATACACTATTCCTGACTCATCGTCATTATTAAATGGCACGTTTAATATATAACTACAAAAAGACAAGTAGATCAGCTTAAATACTGCTTAAAATTTGTATAAGTGAAAAATCAAAGAGGCCTACCAAAAAGCAGAATTCAACAAACTCGCATCTGGTGTGATTTGAATTAGTCTTGTGCACAATGTACTGCCGTTACTTCTTAGATGATAAAATTCTACTTTGTTCGCATCAGCAGGTTTTACATCTTTTCTTTTGCCTTCGTGTATGATGAATTTTCTTTTAAAATGAGCCATAAACTTTAAATTTTCCTGTTGCTGATGTGTTCGAACGACCTCCAACTTTTCACGAAAGAGAGATTTAAATTTCTTCTGCAAGCTGTAACACATTGTAAAGTTGAATCCTTTTTTTCTTACAACTACATGAGATCATGCAGCTATACTTTATGCACCTTACCTAAAGGTAAAATTAAGCCAACCCATATTACCAGCGTCCCTTCCTTGCCAAAAATAAACCATGCATTGAAAATCATCTTCACACTGTTCATCACCATCTTCATTTTCATTTACATCTAAAGGCTAGAAAACAATAAAATGTATGATTGTAATAAATTGGAAATTAACCTATTTGTAGAATTATAGTTTATAATGTTAATACCATCCAATATCTGCAGAGGAAAACGTAACAATCACCGCTATAAAAGTGACCCAATTCTTCTTCAGGTAGGCGAACGAATTTCCTGCCTTCTAAAACAAATGCTTCCATTGCTTCCAAATCATTGTTCCATTCCACCATGAGCTGTTGTGCTTCTGCTGGAGTCATGAGAGGCTGACGAGGCATGAATAATGCCGCAAGATCCGCCTTAACAAGCACAATAACAATTTGATTTATAACATAAATGATTTTTACAAGATTATTTTCGTAAGAAAAAATGCAGTGTAATTATTTGTAATATTCATTGTTGAATTAGTTCAAAAAATCATGTTAAATAGTACCTTTCCATGTACGTTTAAAAGTACGTAATTTCAATTTAAAACAAAAAATTAAGCAACAGACAATAAGTTATCAAGTTAATAATACCTTTGTTTCTTGTTGCTTGGCCCATTTCGTCAAATCGGCGCCAGTTTTTGCCACAGATTCTGCAGTTCTCGTAAAGTCGACAGCAATGACTTCATCCCATCCAGTAAATTTACATTTGAATATTTGTGACTCCGTTCCTTCCTGCAGTCTCGTCACTAGTGCATAATCTGGCCTTTGAATCATGTTGAACAGTTCTTGAGAGAGTTTGACCGCTGCAGCTCGAACCAGCCGAGTTGACTTCTTTCCAAACCTAAGATTCCATTAAAAGAATTTTATGCTCACAACTATTAAATTTTTCTACTTCAACTAAGAAAAGTACTTTATAAACTTTGCTCACCAAACATAGACATCCAAATAACAGTCTAAAATATAAACATTACGATTGTTAAGAAGATTATTGACTAGTTTTCCATGGGGCACCTCGACTTGAGGCAATTCCAAGTATCCCATTCCTAATCGGACTTGGTAAAGCCTTGGAACCACAGGTTGAAACTCCGGATCAACATGTTCCTGCAAGACAGTTGAGTATTTGTGGTATGTGAATCATTAATACAAGACATCATACAAGAAAAGTTTGTATATACCTCTGGTTTCAAAACATCACTTGCACCAATGCATTTTCTAAATTCGTCAGATTCTGAACCCATCATTTCTGTAATAATTTCTGACTTATTTTTCCTTTCATTTTTATTTATCTTTTCAGCCATCAATCGTGATTTTGATTTCAATGTGTTTTTGGCTCTTTTTCCATACCACATGTATATCGTTTTGCCATTATCAAGAACAAATACGTAATTGGGATCCAATGATTCCGGGCATACAGGTACTGGTTCCAAATGAATCGAAGCGCCAGCAGCATGGACACGGTAAAGTCTCAATACCAAAGGCTGAACCAATGAAGTTTTAATGAGTTGAATAACTGATGTTCGATTTCTTTCACTGTAACAAGAAAATCATGCGACTTACCGTATCCTCAACTGTATAAAATCCAGACGAGGTCCGTCCTCCTTCGATATATGTAATGCCGGATTCGAAAAGTGTCAAAAATTCGTCCGACTCATCTCCTTGCTCCTCTCTTGTCGTCCGACATTGCGCGCCGAGAAAATTGCGCAAATTGACGGCGTGAATCGCCGCACACGCGCGTTTGTCGAGCTGCAACAACGATGTTTTAACATACAATAAGCGCCAAAAAATATGAAGCAAAAAAGTAAAATTAACATTAAAGTAGTAACACACCGTGGCTTTCTCTCCGATCCAAAAGTAAATTGCCCACACAAAAGATCCACCATCATCTACGCTGCTTTTCAAAATGATGTAGCAGTCACCTTCGTAAAATTTTCCATGGGCAACCTCCTCTATTTGGTTGGGCAAAAAGTTTTCGATTTCCCAAATTGATAATCCTGGTGTCTGACCAGCATCTTCATCGAAAAATTCAGAGTAATCCAACGGAGGTTTCTCTAATGTTTCATCCCACCTCTTTGGCCTAAGGTCATTTATTATTTTACTTCATTATTATTATTATTTTTTTTTTTTTAAGTAATAACTATCACATAGCTTAGGTAAGGGTATAATCTTTTGCTTACTTTAGCGATTCAGCTTTTGCATCGTTACAATTGCTGTCCTTATTCTTTTCCTTTGCTACATCTTTCATTCCCTGTAAACAACAATATTAATTTAATAATTTTTTTCCCATTAACATTTGGTACTTTTTTTTCAACATTAACCTTTAATATCTTAGCTTGATCTTGATCAGCTTCTTCCTGGTCTCGTCTTCGCCTTAGTCGCATTTTTCTAGCTATAGGATCTTTACTGCTATCTACAAAAAATTATATTTGTGAATTTCAGTACATGAGTTTATACTTTTGGCATCAAGAAGAATTCCTACTAGCTGTTTGCACAGGTGCTGGTATGTTTGCTCCTGCAAGACGCAATTGATGTTGCAAGGAAAAGTCAATATTGTAAAATTCGATTCCTGACCCTCTTTGAACTTCGGTAGGTTTTGGTGGCATCACTAAGTTTGGATTATCTCTCAAATCTAAGCACTCTAGATCTGTTAGTAAATGAATTGCATCTGGTACAGTTATCAGTCTATTAGAAGTTAAAATTAACTGTTTTAAAGAACCGCATCTAATAAAATAATAAATATTGCATTAACCAGGTGGAAATTAATGAGAAAAATTTTTAATGCATTGTATGATACCTGCAAAGACCTTCTGGGATCATTTCTAAGCGATTCTTTGCTGCTGAGAAAACTTGTAAAGATGAAAGTTTCCCGATTCCCGAAGGAATACCTTTAAAGTCTAATTCATTGTCATTTAAGTATAACCTTCTTAAGGACGAAATCTTACAAAGTGAAACAGGTATTGCAGTCAATTTGTTTCTACACAGATTTAAAGTTTCCAACTTTTGCCACATTTCTAAAAAAAATAAAATAAAATAAAATAAATTGAATTTATAGATATTGAAAATTTTTCTATTTAATATTTACATATTACCTATGGCAGTAGAAAGTTCCGAAATTTGATTGTCACTTAAATTAAGTCGGCGAAGATTTGGAAGCGAATAAAGAGCATCTGGAACTTTTGGTAAGTCATTCTGAGATAAATCTAGCTCCTGCAAATTTGTCAAACTTTCTAAATTCGATGGGATATTGCTGAGTGTGCGCTGGGTGCTACGCATTTGCAGAGTTGTTAAATTCATTAGAGACGGGAGTTGCCTAAATTAAATTAATTTTTTAAATACAGAATTATGTGATATTCCTGATGTAAGAATTTCATAAACTCACCTCAATTGGAAGTGTCCCAAGGGGTTGTGATTTAATATGAGTGTTTGTAAATTAGCTAGTCTACGAGTTTGAGGGGGTAAGGTTTCTAATTGATTATAACTGAGATCTAGGAACAACAAGTCAGTTAAATGAATAAATAATGTATTTGGGATTGTTTCGATGCTGAAATAAATAAAATTAGTAAATTAAGCAATTAAATCGCAAATTAAGCAAAAGTTTAATTTACTTACTGGTTGTGACTTAAATTAAGATTAAGTAGCGAACGAGCTCTTTCAAGCCCTTCGGGAATCTCTCTTAAATTATTGTTGCTTATATCTAAAGTCGTTAGTTCTTCTAAATGAAATAATTCAGCTGGTATTCCACTGGACTTTATATTGTTATTACGTATATTTAATGTTCTGAGACATCCTAGTTCAGTTAATTCTCCAAAAAGTCTTTCTAAATGATTTCTTGTGAGGGATAAATGCTCCTGCAAATAAATTTAGCAATCAATTTTGTTAACATGATCTTTCGACAGTTTATGTTTTGCCAACGTTATAGTATGCAGGTATATTAGAAAAGTAAAATCTCACTAGTTTCAAAAGCTTGCCCATTTCTTCTGGAATTTCCGAAAGATTTGTATTGTCCAGTTTCAGCCATTGTATTCCTGTCATTAAACGAACTGACTCTGGAAATTTTCCCTCCTATAAACACAGTATACAAATTTAATATCATTATCATCATAGTAAATATCAATTTGATTCAAAACTATATCATATTTCCTAGAAAGACTTCCAAAACTTGTTGATTGTAAAGAGCAAGTATGCTTGAGAAATGCAGCTCATAAAAAAAGTTTGAAACGCCTTTAAAAGCAATTGAACTGTCGATAATAAACAAATAGGGAAAAAAGTCCATCTGTACGAAAATAAGCACTTACTCCAAAATCATTTCTGCTAAAGTCCACTCCTCGAACAAATGGTAGTACCCCGGTGTTGGCCATCTCTACGATGTTCGAGCTAATTTTTCGTCAGTACTTGTGCTTGTGATATTATACTTGAATCATATTTAACTTCAGAGACTAGCAGTAATACTTGAATCTGTAACGTATCAGGCTCAAGCCTTTTGAAATCTAATCTTCCTGACGCAGGTTTTCCCAGACTCTTTGACGTGAGAGGTTAGGTCGTGATTCATGAGCGATTGTTTCTGCTACAGATCTTGGTGAACTTGCATATATATACATAAAGTGACGTGACTTGCCGACTCACTATTGATAATTATTGTTATCAGAGCTCTGATTGTTAAATAGGTATGCTATGTACATAGGTACAAAGTGTACAAAACTACAAATACAACAAATACATATAAATAGTCAAGTCTCTGCCTCTGGGGGGGCCTGGCCGCCTGGGCCCCTCTCTGAGTCTCTACCTTGATGTGTTCAAGTTCAAGTATACCTACACACTCTCTAAATAGAATGATGAACGATGCCACGAAGGAGACGAATCGCGGATTGATTGCGAATGAGACAATCAAAGAGAAAAATTTTAAATACAAAGTATGTTGCTCATATGCTCATCATGGATGACACCTATTTTTAATCTTATAACTTCGCCCATCATCACACCACCCGCGCGAAAGAGAGCCGCGGCATATATAGGTATATGTATTTGCGTCACTTGATTGTAAATATACCTCATGTGTATGTAGGGATTCCATCCCTATGGGTGATTCCATCATAACTGGCTCAAAAAAAAATTTTTTTTCATGGTATTAAATTTCTATTTCAAATATCATCCAGAGCATAATATGAGTAACCAAAGCTACAAGCTACAAGAATCTACTACAAAGTTTTTAGTCTGACATTTTGTCGAAGTAAATTTTCGCGGCTTCTTCGAGTATTCTCTATCTAAAGTATCAACATTTATTCATCGTTGAAATCAGGGGCCGCCCAGGAGGGGGCGGCAGGGAGGGCTCGAGCCCCCCCAACTTTCAAACTGAGGGGGCGCAGCCCCCCCCCCAGTTTCCGACATAAATGACAAAAAAACATTTGATTGCTCGCGAGCAAAATGACAAAAAAAGACAGATAGTCACGCTCAAATTTTGCTTTAGTTCATAACTTTATGCATCAAATAAAAAAAAAAAGCGAATCAAAGGGTACGTTCAATTTGCATCGTACAAATAAATCCCAAGCGCTCAATGCTTTGTAACCCAACCGATCGAGTGCCTGCCGTATTAAATAATTTCTTATTAGGAAAATAAATCCCAAGAGCTCAATGATTTCCCTGGTAGCACAATCTTACGCACTGGCAGTACGTAAGTCTGCACCTGGTCTGCTTCCGGGATCTTGTGTAATTCTGATGCATGACAAGTGCATAAGACGCTTTGCGGCAGATTTGCGCAAGATTTGCGTGCACGTAAGTGCGCAAAACTCTTGCACAAGAAGTGCACAAATCTGACGATTAGTCGAGTGCGTTATCATTCTGACTTGATGCACTTCCACTTACGGCAGATTTGCGCAAGATTTTCGTGCAGGCAAGTGCGCAAGACTCTTGCGTAAGAAGTGCACAAATCTGACGGTCAATCGAGTGCGTTATTATTTTTATTCGATGCACTCCTCCTTGTTGCAGAATTTTGCAGAATTCTTGCAAGACAATAATTGACACAAGCTGTTTTAACTATGATTTTGACTTATTTTGCTTGTAATAACATATTTCTTACGTTTTTGCTGGTGTAGAAATTGTGAAGAAATTTCTGAAGTGAGATTTTAACATCAGAAATTTCTTGAGATTTTTTAACAGGGTTATGGAAGACATTTATTTTTGTGCACTGACATT
>NW_019379602.1:2719679-2730084 GCF_000648655.2 Copidosoma floridanum | reverse complement strand
CTGTAGTTCACCTAAATCCGTTGTTCCACCTAAGACTCTGAAAGCGTGGAGGGGGTACCCTGTCCAGTTCCTCCCAAGTGCTAAGGCGTGTTCGATTATTTGACTTCACATGTGACATATATAAATATGTACAGTACTATATATATATATACTGGCTACTCTTCACCCCTCTCTCACACACATACATTTCATTTAATTTTGCATATATACATAACATTCGGCCATCCTTAGAATATTTATGTCTTCACAAATTTTCAAAATAATTTTCGCTTAAATACAAAGTGAACATAACAACATAAAATTATTATACATATATAATCCTTTAAATAATCAGGTCGTCTTATATTTCGCCTAGGCCGTGATACAGTATTTTCTAAGGACGATAAGTCTTTGTTGTTAGATATTTCTTTATCGCCTACATCATCATTAGGAGTAACAAGCGTTTTGTCTAGTTCAAGATTGTTGTTATATAATACTGTGGTATTGTTTTCATCGCTTTCATTTTCGCTACTATCATTCAGGTCTTCATTCAGATTTTCAATTTCTCTTTCCTTATCGTCGTTAGTATAGAAATTTTCTGTTTCGTGGCCTTTCCAAATTTTTAATTGGCTTACATGTGGCGTTGTTTCGAAATTTCTATCATTCGATCTATTCAGTTTTTTTACACGGTATGTATCTTTATAGCTTATTTCGCCAACAATTTCACCAATGGTCCACCAAAGTTAGGTTGGAGTTTTGTTGAAGTAAGTATCTGTAGCTACAGGATTTCGCTTCATGAAAACGATATCGCCAACATTGTATTTTACGTGTACTCGCCGATTTTTATCGTAACCTATGTTCCTTTTGAATTCTTTTGCGAACATCTGCCTGAACTAGCGTTGGTGGGATAAAGTTTTCGGAATTTGTGGTCATTTGTCTTATGCGACCTTCATTGAAACGCGGAAGATATCCCAACAAAGCTTCATATAAGGATTTTCCCGTCGCGACGCTAACAGATGAGTTTATATCGCGAGCGATATTCTGTACCTCCCTATCCCATACATGCTCATTATCGCTGGCCATAATTTTTAACGCTGATATTTCAGTTTGGTTAAGGTGTTCTATTAATCCATTCGCTTGCGGATGCCTACTTGAGTTTAGGGTATGACGAATACCATTCTTAATACAGAATTCTTGAAACGATTGTGACGTAAACGCGGTTCCGCGATTAGTTATCAGTCTGGTGCTCCATAGAAATCAACAAACTCGCTCATTTTTTTTGCGGTTATACATCCTGTTACGTTTTTTACGGGCACCAGATAAACGAACTTCATTAAATTATCAATTAAACCCAGTATGAACTTGTTTCCTTAAGTAGTAGTAGGGATTTAGGGAACGGCCCAACATGATCGGCGTTTACAATTTCAAATGGTCTCTTACCGGGTAGAATAGGATGAAGCTCGCCTTCTCCTGGCCCGGACTTACGTTTGCGAGAATGCACTCTAAGCAGTTTCTCACATGCATTTTCACATATCGCCTTAACTCCGGAAAGTAATAATAACGTTCGATGCTTTTTACAGTTGTATCGATTCCTAAATGACTTTTCAAATCGTGATATCTAATTACAATAGATTTTCGCATCGCTTTCGGTACTACTTACAAATAAATTTCTTTTTCTTCGCGTTTTACCCTTTTTTACAAAATTCCATTTAATAAAATAAAATCCTTAGCCTTTCCCTCGTGAGTTCGATTACTCTCTTTTTTTTAAATTTCAATTAAATAATTAATGTCAAGATCTGATCTTTAAAACAAAATTATTTCGTCCCCTCTGGTTTCAATTTTTAGAACTTCATTTACTGGAGCTCTAGAGAGAGCATCGGCGTGTGGCATAAATTCCCCGTGTCTGTGTTTAATTTCTAGGTCATACTCGGAAATCTCGCTCATCCACCGACAGATTTGTGCGTTTTTAGTTTTCCATGCGTTCAAATGAGTCAGACTCTGACCATCAGTCATAACCGTAAATTTAATACCCACTAAAAAAGGTCTGAGACGCTGTAGAGCCCAAGCAATAGCCATAAGCTCAAGCCTACTTGAATGGTACTTGGTCTCAGCTTCAGTAGTACTCCGACTTATCGCGTAAACAAGGGATAGCGGATCACTTTCTGGTTCGGCTTGAAGCGCAAAAGTACCCCTACTCCCCTTGAAGAAGCATCGACATGTAACTCGGTTTTAGCAGCTTTGGGATTGTATAGTTTTAAAACAGGTGACGACGTAAGACTTAATTTTAATTCATTAAATGCTTTCTCTTGATCATGCGTCCAAGCAAACACGACATCTTTTTTAAGAAGCTTAGTGAGCGGGCGAGCTATTTGGCAAAACCTAGAATAAACCTTCTAAAAAAATTTGGCAGCCCCATAAACTGTCTAATGCAGAGTTTACTTGTCAAACATGGGTAGTTTTCAATCGCGAGCAGTTTTTCTATTTCCCGGTTTAATAACACCTTCTTCAATAATGAATCCTAAATATTCAATCTCATTTTCCCCAAACAAACAAACAAACAAACATTCCCAAATTAAGAGTTAACCCCGCATCTTCAAGTAATTTTAGAATCTCTTCTAAATGTTCAATAAATTCGGACCAATTTTTGCCATGGACACATGTGTCGTCAAAGAAATTAAACGCTATTCCGCGTCTACGTGCAACTCCTAATATACGGTATATCAGTTTTGCAAAATATCGGGGTGCATTCGCTAGACAAAACATGGCTCTCTCAAATTTGCCGGTCTGAGTCTTGGTCACGAACGCGATTAATTCTTTTGCCTCTTCCGTCAAAGGCATCTGTAGATAACCACAAGCTAAATCGAGCTTTTCAAAAACCGTAGCTTCATTTAGCTTTTCAAGTAAATCACCTAGGTTTGGTATCGGATAGTGGATTAATTTTGTTGCTTTGTTAAGCTTGCCATAATCAACTACCATTCGAAGAGACCTGTTAGGCTTTCGCACAATAAATGCCAGACTCACGTGTTCAGAGGTAGTTTCGGTAATTATTTCCATGCTTTTATACTCATCAATTAAACTTTCTGAATCAGCTCTGTTATTAGCATTTAATCTATAAAGCTTATTTCGAATTTCGGTTCTTTCTTAACTTCTATATCCATCACAATTCTATCGGTTTTTCCTACTTCGCTTACATTTTTCGCGATACAGTGCCGGTATTTGTTAAGTAACTCTAGTACATTAGTTGTCTGAACGTCATTTAAGTTTTTCGGAATATTTACCTCGCCAACGGTTATAGATTTTTTACGTACTTTTAATTCATTAAGCGGCTGAATTGACAGAATCGATTCACCTATACGATGTCCTAATTTTACAATTTTCTCTTTTTCCCCAAGATTTATAACTGGCATTGGTAACACTGTTGACTCGAACATAACATTAATCAGATTGACTTCCCCGGGATCTAATCGTACGTGTTCTAAGGAGCGTCCCTTTTTGGCATTTTCGAATAAATTTAAAAGTGCGCCCCAAAATGACATCATACTCCTGTGCATCGTTAGGTACAATTCAAAAACTTTCCTGTCGCGGTTTTAGACTTTCGTATATTAACGTTTCAATAACTATCGCTGGAGATTTAACTTGTCCACCACCAAAAGCAGATAAAATCGAATTTGCATTTATTTTCTTGAAACCGGCTTTTTCAACAGCTAAATCTCAAATTGTATTAACGCCTGAGCCCATATCAACTTGCGCAGCAAATACATGATTTCCGAGCTTAATATTTCGAACAAATTTTTTCCTTGTTTTGCTAGAATTACTCGCGTTTACTAAAGACACTTCTGAAATTATAACTCCTGACTCATTTACGCTTGTGTAAAGCCTACTCAGACATCTAGGTGCTATATGCCCCGGTTGCTTACAAGAAAAACAAATTACATCACGCTTAATTTGTATACACTCGCGAGCTAGATGCCCTACCTGCCTGCAGTTATAGCATTGACGCTTGTCTACGTTATCCCGTGAGCCACTTCCACCTCCTCGCTGCTGCTGCTACTTCGCTGCCATTGGTGACGGCGAACTGGAACTTTCTGAATTCCACGCAATGTCGGGCAATTCTTTGGCAAGCTCGGTTTTCGCTGAACCGACAGGCTTTCCGCAAAGACGCTGCTTGGAAACTCTTTCTCTCCTTCCCTCCGAAATTCTCTCAATCCTCACAAGGTCTTTTAATATGGTGTCGGTTAATGTATATTCATGTCCAACGATATACTGGGCCAATTCACGCGACCACAGACCACTAGCCACTTCATCACGGATATCAGCCACCGAAAACTCAAGGCCATCATAGAGCCACACTTTGTCTAAAAAATAATCTTGTAGGCTCTCGTTTTTCGCTTGCACGCGGGCCACCATCAACTTTAATTTCTCTCCTCGTGAGCGCGTATACGTAAACGCAGTTGTAAACGCTTCATAGAACGAAGTAAAATTAATCACTGTCTGTGTTTTAGTCATGAGCCACTTCAAGGCTCCTTCGCGTAGACATGACTTAGCAATGGTGTATATCATCTCTTCGCTCCACTGGTAAAGCCTTCTCGCATTTACAACGTCACTTAGCCACCCTTCAGCTCTCTCCGGTTCCTCATTTCCCCAGAACTCGGAAATTACACTTGGTGCACTCGCGAGCGATAAAAACTGAGCAATGCAATTATCAAGTAGGTCTGATTTTTCACTACCTGGCTAAGCTGTGCTAAGACTAGTGAAAAACCTTGAGGTTCGCTAGTAGGTTCATGGCTTAATTGCGATCCCTGCTGCTGCTGTTTCAGATCCTCCTCTAGTTGGCGAATTTTTTTTTCATACGCCGCCTTTTGAGTAACTCATTCTTTAATTTTTCTTCCATTGTCATCATTTTCACTTCACGGCACACCGTCGAATTTATCGCCCACTCAAATTGATACTCACGATTTACTTTTCACTGTCTTTTTTTTTCTTCTTTGGTTATCCCACTTCTGAATGGTTGTTATAAATCATTAAAATCAAGGGGGAAAACAGCTAGGCGTTGACACAGAAGATCAGTTTTGTTTAATTGAGATAAATAAAAAGTTGTTTATTCAGGTAAGTCTTACAGATTGTTCCTAAACACTCAAACTCTTTCCAGACGTGCAGTACGGTTTTAGAGCCAGACATTCGGCTGTACACCAGCTTCTGAGAGTCACCGAAGACCTCTCCGATAGCCTCATCCACAAAAACTTCACCGCGATAGCTTTCCTAGATGTATCAGCAGGCCTTCGACAGAGTTTGGCACGAAGGCCTCTTGTACAAACTTATTCAGTTAGGTTTTCCGCACTAACTCATCGGCACCATCAAATCCTACCTATGGGACAGATTCATCTGCGTTAAAGTAGGCAACTCCCTCTCCGACCCCCGTCCAATAACCTATGGAGTCCCCCAAGGCTCCAAACTTTCATCCACCCTTTTCAAAATTTTTTGCCACGACCTGCCCCAGCGCGAAAACATTAACACGTACGTCTATGCAGACGACGTCGCGGTCAGCTGCACGTCAAAACAACACTCTTGGTGCACCACCTTTCTAAACGAGCACATCGTCACTCTCCATAACTGGTATAGTCTTTGGAAACTGGTCGTAAACGAGGCAAAGACTATAGCCATGCTCGTCTCCTGGAAAAATCCAAGGAAGAAACTGCAGAAGATAAAGGTCAACGGAGTAGAAATCGATTAGAGCTACTCCTCCAAGTACCTCGGCGTAACGCTAGACCGTCGACTCACGTACGTTCGGCACATCAACAGCACACGCGGTAAGGCATACGGAGCCTTCGTACAACTTAAGCCCTTCTTCAACAACAAAGCAGCCTCCCAGAAGACCAAGCTGCGCACCTTCAACGCCATCATCAAGAGCATTAGCACCTACGCGACACCAACGCGGGGCGCTGCAAAGAGAAACCGACTACAGGGCATCCAAGGCCCTTTCATGAAGATACTGAGGTCGGTCTTGGGTATTCCGCGATACAACAGAAATACTCAGATTATCAGGAAGTTCAACATCGCGCCCCCCCCCCCCAATACAAGCAGCCACCGTCCTTGCGTCTAAAATCCACGTCTCCATAACGGACCACCCAAACCCCACCATCGCCGCACTCGCGAACCTCCAACCCGGGCGCTTCGACCTTATACAACGCCCATGCGCTCTCGCACAGAACCCTGAGGACCCCCAAAATACTCTAGGTCTTCAGTCCCCCTTACTTCTATCGGATGCATCTCCATACAGAGATTAGTAGTCTCTGCTCCATAATCTTGCCGAATAAACGCGACTTCAATCCGTACGCTCCCTTCAGGAGCACCCACTTGTCCGTCATATCCTTTACGGCCTTAATCCTATTCGCTTTGAGCGCAATTCCGAAATCGCGCCCCCACTGGAGACTTTGAGAACGATTAGTCGTCATTACTGAGAGTCCCCACATATACATATTACATGCCTCGCAACGCTACTGGGAGTGCGGGAGTACTGGCTACTCTTCACCCCTCTCTCACACACATACATTTCATTTAATTTTGCATGTACATACTTAGCAAACTTATAATTTAAAAAAAAATTATTCTCCTTTACAAATACTTGAATCTTCAGTTTTAATACATATACTATTGTTTGTAACAAGCAAAAAAGTTATTTAAGAATGCCTCAATAAAACTTTCATCAATTAACATTTATGTTTAGAATAACATATTAAAATTTTAGACAAGTTAACTTTACCGATTTGGAAAAATTAATTATTCATCTAATACGTATTTTTATGGGAGAGAGTTTCTTTACTGATTACGGCTAGACAACATTTAATAATTAAGCTGAAATTGATAACTATACATTTCAGAGTAACGTTTTAAACGTCTTATCTTATTTGTAAAGCGTTCCTAGTCTCCAATATAACCTACAGTTACAGTCTACAGTAAATTTTTGTGAACATTTTGTGTCATTTACACTTTCTCGCATCACGTATCGCATGGGAGTCGAGGACTGAGCACTCGAGCAGACGAGCGCCTATAGGCCTCTATAGAGCCTGTAAAGGGTGTGTTCCGGAAGTTCCAGCAGTTAATCTTAAACAGTATCCTCGGTATCCTATTTTAAGTGCAAGGGGAAAAGTACGGCATGTTATCTCTCTCACATTAATAAGTTATCTACACATTATCTAAATACTTAGATTAAACGGCCAGTGCTTACGGAACGCATCCTTAATTACTTGTGTCTTTTGATCCAAGAACCGACCGAACTGAACCGAACCGAACCGAACCGAACCAAGGGGCTTGAGCGAACCTATACTAATTCACCGTACTTCATTTCACTTCGTTGATTTGTTTACTTTAAGATAGACGCTACGATCAAAAAGATACATCTTCTCTGGCACACGGATGAAAGCATTGCATGTGACTTCTTGAAAATTCAGACTTAGAGATCTTCCAATCTGTCTTTTTAATCCTTTGTGTCAATTCCCCCTACACCCCAAGGTACACCCTGTGAATATTAATATTTCATACTTGGTGCTCTTGAGGACGACGACGAACGAGCTGGTTAGAGCCTGAGAGGTGACGCGCTGCAAGCTACAACGTCTTGTTTACTGAACATTGACATTGTAAGTAACAAGCGCTTTGTTTGATTTTTTCCTTTCTAGGGTATTGTTTTTGGTCTGCCATAACCGCACTAATTAAAAGAGCAAAATGTAAGCATGAATTTATCAAGACTTTATCCGATTAAGGGTATAAATAAGGGCACCGTTAGATTCGGCTGCATCTAAACTATTCAACGACATGCTATATCTTTTTTGGCGACACTAGGGAAAAGGAGTTGTACTTTTTTTGAAATCTTTTTTGTTGTTTGAATTTTCAATTATTAAGGCTTCTGATTATTACAAGAAAAACTTGGTTAATATATCTCCCTGCAACATAATTTTTCTTCAAGGTACTAGTGAATTAACTTTTGTGCTTGAGCATTTATTACCTACTCTGAATTTTAGGAGATCGTTTTTAATCCTAAATATTTTTTTTTTTTCAATTAGATTGTACTCGTATTGACTTACATTAGGTATATGTATGTACNACATATATATACATACATATCTCCACTGTATATTATAAGCGCACGTACTATGCGCGGTAGACGGTACAGTAGAAAGCCATGCGCAGTATACAAATTTAATAGACTATCCATGGTACAGAAAAATCCTGTACCGGTTGCAGAAATCTCAAGACCTGTACGTTATTTTTCTATGCTCATCACTTTTGGTATAGCTTATTCTGGTAACAACAATCTTCCGTGCACTGATTCCACTGACTGGAGAGCAAAAAGCCGTTTTTTGCCATCGATTTTGAAGGTCTTACTTCTAATTGGTAAAAGTAAGTGGCGTTTTAGGTAGTTCGTAGTTGTAGAGTAAATATAGATGAAACGAAATACGTTAGAAAAATGTACCCATGTTGGCTAACAACTATTTATGGCCATTTATTATGGGAGGACCTTTTTTCGGTTTTTATGCTGCGGTTCGCGAAAAGTTGAAACCCGATCAACCTGAAATTTTTTGTGTATGTTAAGGACTATATATAATATCTGCCTTATGATCAAATTCCAGCTCTAATTATTGTATAGAACGCGAGTTATTGAGTTTCGAAGAAGTGACTCAAAATAGCAGTTTTTTGCGATTTACGAAAAAACGGAGCCAATTTGAACTCAATGCGGTTCATTATGTTCGTCTTAAAATTGTTCATCTTTTTTACGAAAAACTTTTTTATGTGCGATTCTTCGGTTTTCTTCTAGACGTGGAAAACATGTTTTGGCCATTTTTGTCATTTTTTTTTGCTGACATTGTTACTTGTTAAATTTTGTATCAATTTTTTACCATGCATTGAAACTACTACCCTATTTTTTTCAAACTAGTCAGAACTTTCATGATATCGATATGATGTTTGGCTAATTCTACCATACTATATAAATAAATATTTGGAACAACAGCGTCTGTAGAACTTTATTTTCTATTCTTCACCAATCAAGATTACGTTTAGCATACCTTAACATCATTATTTAATTATTTAGATAACTAATCAGTATACTTTTTTACTTACTTAATAATATGGATTTTATCCTATGTGTAAAATTGATAGTACATAATTATTTATAAAATTTAAACAGCGATAACTTGCAAAATGATATGATTTTTTGCCAACATAGTTTATTTACAGTGCTCTTCAACATTATTTTACGTTGCACAAACCAATTTTTATCAACACCATCAAGATTCAAATGCTAGATACTATGAAAAAGATTTCGTAGATACCAACAAATTACTTGTAAATCTCGATGATCACCAGCAGTTAGCACGCACGACCTACAATGTAAACATTAAATACTTGTTTCTAGCATCAGCTGTAATTGTTTTGCAAATTTCGAAAAAGAACAGTTTTCAAATCTGACTTTTTTAGACGGTGTACCAACCATAATAGGTATATAATTATCCGTATGATAAAACGAAATCTGAGAGCTTCCAGAAGTTGTACATAATTTTTTTTTCAAACCTTTTATAAATCATTAAAATCAAGGGGGAAAACAGCCTAGGCGTTCAAGATCAGTTTTGTTTAATTGAGATAAATAAGTAGTTTATTCAGGTAAGTTTTACAGATTGTTCCTGAACACTCAAACGCCAAAATTGAAATAGTAACGCACTTTCATCCTTCCTAAGTTTCAAGGGGGAAACGCAGCACACTGCCGAAAAAAAACTCGTTCTCACCTTGGGCCACAACCATACGCGCGACGACAGAGCCTCGAGATTTAAATCTCTCGCGGCGGTCTCGCCTTCGGCATCACACACCCCTCATCTCCTGCTCCGGGCAGTGCCACCACCCCTCTCAAGAGACTATATGCTGAGGCTCTTTTACCGTCAAGCTTGAATCAGATGGCGCCAGAGCACGTCGCGGCTGTTATGGCCGTCGCACTTACACACTGTCAAATTTACAGTTATGTATTGTGTTCGTGAGCCTATCTGTGTAATGAGCAAAGCAGAAGACATAACCTTTGTAAATGATTGCTGTTGTTTGCAGACAATTTTTGTTTGCATTTACGTTTAAAGATAGTAGGAAAAATGAAGTGCAGTGTAATATCCTGCGATAAGAAAGTGAAATTTAAATTTCCTTCTGATAGTGTGATAAAAAAAAAGTGGCTCGAAGCAATTGGGAGACCAACATTTTTGCCGCTCCCAAGTCATGGCTTATGCCTCGACCACTTTGCCTCCACGAGTTCTGCTTTTCTTCCACTGACTCTTGCTCCTTTCCCTTTTAAAAGCTTTTTCAATTCTGAAACTTTTAAGCTCCCATAATATTCTTTCTTGTCTTCCTTATTCATTTCAAAATTTCAAATATTGCGCTTTACCACTACACTTTA
>NW_019379602.1:2697713-2716211 GCF_000648655.2 Copidosoma floridanum | reverse complement strand
TGATCAGAGAGAGAGAGAGAGAGAGAGAGAGAGAGAGCGAGAGAGCGGAGACAATCACCGAAACAACATCAGTATACGTTACAATTTTAAAGGTTATACGGCAAAAGGTAAATTAATAAACAATAAGTTCTTGGTTATGCAGCATGAACTATGATTCCACTCAGTTCATTTTTGTATAAGTAGAGGTAACAAGTGTTGTGTTTGTGTTACCTATTGAACTACACTAATAGTAGTAAAAGTTAGGAATGAAGTAGCATGAAATCAGTGGATTAACTGTCTCACTCATTAACTGCATGTTTATTTCCATTATTCATTTGTAACTACTAATTTATACTAAAGCATTAATGCTTCAAATAAAGCATGTACAACATTTATAAATAGACAGATTAAACATGTACAGAATATTCTTAATTTTAAAAACCTTTTTTTATGTACTATGTTCATTCGGCGAAAACAGGCCTCATCGATTATTTTTACGAGCGGCTGCCGACGCGATTTAAGAGATTTAAGATTTAACTGTGATTTAAATCTTAAATCCCAAAAAAAACTCATTATTTAATTTTTTTTATTTAAATGATAAACAAGCGTATAATGGGGTAATGTACAATTGACATTTCCGATAAACAAATTAAAAAATTTTCGACTTGCATTTTTCGAAAATTATGCAAAAATTAACCAACCCTAATCTGTCGTACTGTAAATTATATACACTTCTTCAACGAGTTCAGTTCAAAATACATTTTTTTTAAATACTTATTGAAATGTACATATATTTGTGTGTGCGTGCGTATTTATAGTATTTCTTTGTGATTTAAGATTTAAATCACACATTTTTTTTGCCGAAAAACTAAACAAGCGTATCATACGACATACATCCTTTTTTCAAACAATAATACGAGATATAATAACATGGTTCTGAAGGTTTAAGATTTAGTTAGAATTTTAACTTTTAAACACAATTGAAGATATTTTTTTGCTTGCATAGGAGATTAGCTCGAAAATTAAAGTGTCACAAGGTAATATATCATAATATACTTCCTAAAGAGTTCAGCTGAAGACTTATTTATTCGAAATGGATGTAAAAACATGTTGTACCTCTTATAAGATTTAAAATTTGATCGTGATTTAAATCTTCAATCACAATAAAAATAAATGTAATATATTATTTTAACATTTCAGCTGAAAATACTTTTTTGTTTGACAGCAATGTACAAAAGTACATACGTAATGTAATATTTAGGAATCCGTCATGATTTAAATCTTAAATCACACAAAAAATTTGTTTTTAATTTACATAGCAGAGGAGAGAGTTTTTAGGTAATGTATGAAATTTTGTGTCCAAATGTTCAGCTGCAAAAATCTTTTTTTAAATTTTTTTAACAACAACCTTATACAATGAGCAAAATTCAAGATTGACTTGCACTTTATATGTTAAATCACTAACAAATTTATTTTTTGAAATTACATAGTACAGGAAAGTATTATAACCTAATGTACACTGTATTATTTTAACAGTTAGTTAAAAATACTTTTTTGTTTGAGATTAACGTCAAGAGGTACATACATAACATGACACATTTTCAGGATTTAATCGTGATTTACATTTTAAATCACAAAAAAATTCACTTATTAATTTACATAGCAAAGGTCAATGTTATATAATAATGAATAATATATTTCATCAACAAAACGGCTTCACAAATTTATTTTTAAAATTAATCGAAAAGTAACTTTATGTGATGAACTCAATTTGAGATTTACTCGTGATTTAAATCTTTAATGACACAAAATAACTCTTTTATTTTCGAGGTTATTTTTAACTTACACAGCAAAGAAGGGTGTAACAGAGTTACATTCAATGTATTGCGTTAACGAGTTCAGTTTAGAAAAAAAGAAAGTAAAAAACAAACTTTACGTAATGGGCAAAATGTAAGATTTACTCGTAATTTTATTTTTAAATCACAAACAAATCATTCTTTCAAATACCAAGGTAAAGGTAAGTGTTATAAGCTAATATACAACAGATTGTTAAAACACTTTGCTAAAAATACTTTTTTCTTTGGAATCAATCTAAAAAAGTATACATTTAATATTAAATATTAAGGATTTAATCGTGATTTATATAAAGATATGAGATGTAGCTGTCATTGAAATTGTATATCTCAATTTTAATAACTTATTTTAGCATACTTGGCTTACCAGAATGTCATAACGTAATAAACATTCTGAACTTAAAAATTAAATTAACTATACCTTTTATTCAAAATATTTATAAAAAAATTGTCACAAAATTACACATTTTTACGTGACTTGAATCTCAAATCACAAAAAAAAACATTCTTTTATTACGCAGCAGAGCAGAATATAATAAGGTAATTAATTGCAACATATCAAGATATGTTTATAATCATTTTTTTAAACATGTATTCATTTTTAGAATAGATGGAAAGAGACGTGATTCGAAAGATTAGTCTCGAGATTAGTAATATAAACATGATTCAGAGTTCAAATAAACAAAAAAGTTCTGAGGTTTGACATCAAGTTTGACATTATGATAATTAGTTTTTTCCTTCGCTGCCATTGAGAGCTATTGTATTTTAATATTAAGTATTTTACTATTAACTTTAATATTAAGTATTCACTTATTGCTTTAGCAATCTTCTTACTTTTTCACACACTTCCTTAGCTACTTGTACTTCTTTTCTGACTTCTCCGCTTTCATCTTTCACTATTACTATTATTGGCTTTGGGATATGTGCTGTATAGTTATCTACTTCTGTATACCCATGGGTGATTACCGGCAGATAATCTAAGCACCGTTTCTTAAAATCAAATTTGTACCATTGGCATAAAACATCAATGTTCTTACTCTTCTCATATAGCTTAACATAGTTTTCTTTATACTATATACTCTTCCACGTGATTTTCTTTGATTCACCTCCAAAATTCTTTGCGAAATGTAATACAAATCCAACAATGAATGAACTTTCCTTATCTTAATTCTTAAAAATACACCAGTCCCCCACAAAAAGCGTGCTTAGCTGAACAACTTTACCGATTTCATTACGCCTTCTTAATTTATATTTGTCTTTGTTCTCCTTACATTGCTGCACTCTTGCTAACCGGTCACTACTTACTCGGGACACCCCTTTACTAAGTAGCCAGACTAGGCTCGACTTCCAAACGAGTATGCGCTTACCTTCATTATTCCGTACGTAAGTGTAAGGGCAATTTTCGCAAATTCTTTGATTTTTTTTATCAAATTCGAAGAAACACTAAAAGACTCAAAATCACTTTGCAAACCATCTAAATCCAATATTTCGTTTGCTGCATTTTTAACTATGTTGTGGTCGGACATTGCACCTGCTGTAACGTGCCCACAAGCACAGATGTATCTTTCTACATCGACCTCGAAATCATCGCTATCACTTTCACTTTCATCGGAAGCCTCTGCATTTACACAAATAAACTCCTCGTTGTCTTCTTCACGTTCACAAACGTCTTCGACTATATCGTATTCAATATCTTCGTTTACATTATCTATATCTAACTCAATACAATTGTCCTTATTAACTTTCAAAACCGAAGAATCACGAGGAGCATTGGAGACCTTTACTTGAATGTTACTCGCTTCACTTATTGGCACATTCATCCCTAATTTCGTAATATCATTACAAGCATTTGACTTAGCTAGAAGAAGTATGTCTATTAAAACTCCTTCAGCGGTTGTTTTACTCAAAGGCGTATCAAAAGTCGTGCCTAGATTCGGTAAATTGTCGGGAATGTAAATGGTATCCCGCGAAAATTTTTTTTTATCAAGACGATCGAATGAAGATCGAAATTGTGCTTTGCGTGGGAAGATTAGAGTGTCAGAGTCGTATCTTTTATTAACTGTTTGGCAAAGCCGCTCTATTTTTTTGATTTTACACATAGATTCAAACAAGTCGCAGTTTACCATGGTACTAAAGGTGGGACTCATACTCCGAAGAAGTCTATAAAAACTCTCGCATGGCTGCGAGCCGTACATGTACGAAAAAAAAACTTTTAAATGAGTTATCAATATGACGCAATATCATATTTAACAGTCCGTGTGCGTTGATCTCAATACAAATGTAACTATTCAAAGTTACGAAATTATTTTCCGTCGAGTATTCGTCGTGCCCTATTAACCATGCCCTCCATAGTCTTAAAAAGAAGACGCTATACCAAATATAGTATACTCTACTTTCAGCTGCAAGATCTACCTCAAGCATAGACTTAAGAATCATGTATATAATTTTCAAGTATTGCTGAGTTCCGTCTCTGTTAGGGATGTATTTACTTATACACTGCGATACTTTTGGATGACTCACTCTAAGGACTGAGTCAAAATTCATTTTATCCATCGTGTATAGATCTTTGAGTGTAAGACCGTGCTCATCTTTTGTAGCAACGTTACATAACATTTTTAAATGCAAAATATTAGCAATGTTGTTACCCATTGCCAATATTATTGAGGATTTTAGGAGCCTCGCTTTTAACTTTGTTAGGATGTGTACCATATCCTGCATGTACACTGTTTCAGGGCGTACATCAGCTTTAAATTCTGGAATTTTGCTTTTTGAAACAGCATTTCCATAGACTAGGCCAGATTCAAGACGCATTATTTTAAATGCGCGTGAGTCACCGTCGGTTGACTGACCTACAACCTCAATGCCTTCTCGTTCCAAGGTATGCTTAATAAATTTTCATCGCTTATGAACCACGTCGAAACTGTAACGATCGTTACTACCATACATAAGCAGGCAGAAGAACGGAGCATTCTCGGATAACGGCTGAGCGATAACAGTATACAGCAATCTTGCAGGTTTACCATTCTTAAAATAATTTTCTATCATTTTGGCTGACGTTGCGGTGAAGGATCCAACCGTCGGCATTCCATCGTTATTAAGTGGAAGCAGTATAAGCAATTTGACACAATAAAAAATGACAGCTACAGCCTCACAAAAAAGTAGTAAATATGACCAAAACAGGTTATTTTTGCGTCTAATCGTGATGCAGTAACACCAAAAAGAAGTACTGTTAGAAAAGATTGGAATTTAAAATACGAAGAAAATGAGACGTATTGCACTCAGATTCGTTCACCTTTTTTTTCTCGCTTTTTATTGCAAATTGCAAAATACCCTATTTTAATCCTTTTTCCAAAAATTCATAACTCCCGTTCCAATAATTACATTAAAAGTTGACATTTGCAAAGCAAAAAAAGGTACTTTTTTTTAATAGTCCTGAAGAAGTTGCTGGAGGGATTATGACAATTAATTTCGACAAACGAAAGTATGATGTAATTCATTTTCAAAAAAAAAATACATTTTTGCCGGAGTGTAGTTTGGTGGTGCATTGATGTGATACAGGTTACTGCTCGGGGTACTAGGGCTCGACGGAGCTGAATTCACCACGCTGCCAAACCGCCACGGCGCAAAGATGTATTATCTTGAAATCGGATTCAATAACACTTCCGCTTGCTTTAATTTTACGACATCGTTATTTTTGGTACACAAAAACAAAGGAAAACCTATTGATGAAGTTAAGCCTGTTTATATAATTGGCTTCACTTGTCCAGCATCTGTTCTCGAGCAATTGTAAAAAAGTACGCGTTTTGCATTTTGTAGCGGTTTGCGACAAGTACAATACAATACCAACCGTGTTAAAAGTTTCTGTGAGTGTTGAGATCAATCATACCTCCTTTCCGTCGAAATTTGATACTTAAGGAGGTTCTATGATCGAAAATAGCCCTGCCTTAAAATAATTCTTAGAATAACTAAAAGGGATCTAATATTAATAAGACATATTGATACTTAAATATGATAATTAACAAATAAAAATAACTTGTTTCCTTAGTTTTGTGTGTACCATTAATGTATACATTGTCAATTGTACAAAAGTTCACCTAAAATACATAGAATTTTTTATTTCTCGGACGATTTTGATTTTCTGACGTTCATTTTGTTTTTCTATGACTCACTGCTTAACAACGGTAAAATGTGAAAAAAATGCAATGTACAAAAATTTATCATAGGTCTTTCGTAGAATAATTCGTCATAATGTATGAACAATAGTCGGATAAAAAATAAAAAATTGTCTGCATTCTAAGAAAATTATTGCGCAAGCAACGATATCTGTATGAATTATATAAAAAAAAATGTGGAAAAAACTTTTTTGACTTGTTAAAAATTATATTTCAATATCAGCCTCGTATATTTGTCGTTGGAACCTTTCAACTTTCAAGCAGTTCTAAAATTTTTTTAAGTGAGGGTTGTTTCTGACCATTTAACCTTCTTAAAACGCAAGGTACTAATTTTTGGAATCAACGCCGCATAACGCTATTGTGCAATTTGCAAGAAAATAGCATGACGAATCTGAGCTCAACGCGTCTCATTTTTTTGTCCTATGATTTCCAATTTTTTTCAAAGACACAAGTATTTTGTGCAGTTTACTGATTCTTTACTACATAAAGTCCGTCTATATTTACCATTTTTCTTGAGGGATTTTGTTGATATTTTAAATTATTCAAATTAGCTGTAATGGTCTTCAAGGATAAAAATTTTCTATATAAAACATTTGTAAGCGCTAAGGTATTTTTCTTTTTTTTTACTTAATTTTGTTATACCAGGCTGGCACGGCAAATTTTTAAAGAAAATCCGAGTTTTACGATGGAGAAGAAATGCCACAATTGCATTAATCAATCAACTTACACTATTGTAGCTTCAATGGTGGAAGACTTTGTTCTTTTAATAAACAACAGTGAAGATTTTATTACTGAAGCAATTCAACTGCCAAACAGCAACTGCGATCAATGTGGAGCCAAAGATAGCATAGCACATGAATTAGTGGAAATAGGTATGTAATAGTAGATTTCTTACCTAGGGCCCAAAGTAAAATTTTCGCGCCCAAAGGGTACGTTTGTGAACTAAGTGCAAACGATATTTTTTGTGCCGAAGGCGCCTCGGAAGGCGCACAGTGAAATTTTGCGCCCATGGGCGCACTTTGTGCTCTATAGGACGAAAAATTACGTTGGGCCTGGAAAGCCGAAATATTATATCACGCACATAGTGGGAGGAACATGAACAATGTCTCAGATCGCATGTATATTGTCTCCTGAGGCGAAGCCGAAGGTGACAACACATGGTCTAAGGGATTCTTCATTATCTGAGGCGCGCAGACGATTTTCTATTAATTTTGCGCAAGGTAAAAGAATTTTCATTCGGCGTATCGGGACGAAAGTTCCTTGTTTCAGCGCAGTATGATAAAGACACGTTTTTACGTTACGTAAGTTAATCACCCCACCTTTTCATGTAACCTAAAGCGGAGGGTGGAGGTAGCTGCTGATAACGTAGGCGAGCAATATCAAATACCGCCACTGCGAACGATCCCTGACCTGTAAGAAATTTGAAAGTGTATGTTATTGTAATATCATATGATCTAATTTTTTAATTATTAATGCAAACAATTACTTTTTATTATTTATTTGAACATCCTTATTTTTAAATCATCCGTATTTTGTAATCAAGTGTAATGTGATTACTTACCTTCATTCCTGTTTTGTCCCTTATAATGTGCGCACCAGGCGCGAACGCTATTTCCTCTGCTGGGGGCGAACTAAATGTCCAAATGTCGTAAGGAACATCGCGAGGTTGGGAAAATAAGAATTACTTCCGTTACGCGAACGTTAGCAACCTCTTTCTGCATATTTTCGGTAAGGGATACTTCACAGCGGCGGTGTTTGATATTGCTCGCCAATGGTATTAGCATAGGCGGGAAATATTAAACACCGCCACTGTAAACGATCCCTAACACGAGTACAAAAAATCGTGTACATGCCACGGCTAGAAATATAGAACCCTCAGATCACATGGCAGGAAAATTTAACCACATTGTTGTCTGGAAATGAAAGCGATAAGAATTTTTGCTCCAAAAACAGAGTGAAATATAGCTATTTCTCCACACTTGTAAAAAAATTTAATAATTAAATTGTTTTATTTTGGTTTTATAGGAAAAATAGTAATATTCGATGTATTCAACAAGGACGAAGAAAATTTATATTTTGCATTAAAGCAATTAAATTTACATCTAAAAAATCCGTTGAATCCAGCTGAAGAACTACAACTTGTTGGTGCAGTGGGTTTTAGAGGCATAGGGGTGCTTCAACGCCGAAGTAATAACCGTGGCAGTAACCACTACATTTCATATATTTTTCGGCGTGGCAGCAACTCCTGGATAGGTATGGATGATTTGAAGAAATATGCCACTACTCAAGGTGAAAATCTGGAGATTGTGCCCCGTCTACTTATGTACATCAAAACGAGCATCAAAATGTAACGTTAAATTGTTTTTATTAGTTAAGCTTGATATTTGTAATTTGTAATTAATAAAAGATTGTTCTTACTGATATGTGCTTCTTTGAATACTTGCCTCCGAGCTTGCCTCTTTGTTATGATGTGAAATAAAGTTAAGACTACTACTACATGGTGTTTTGAAGCATGGCTTTTTATTCCACTGAGAAATTAGTGGTGCCAGTATTTCGACATCCTTCGGATGTCCTTTTCACACATCGTAATAACGCATGAGGTAACATTTGTAAACATGTGTAACCGTGTGTAAACATTTGAATTTCCTAAAAAATCTAACGAGGTATTTGCAAATTTGCAAATTTTTCCCTGGTGACTCTCAAATAAATTTATGATGCCGAACTCGTTGATGAGATATATTGTACTTTACCTCATAACACTGCTCTTTGCTACATGAGCCAATAAAAATGTTTTTTTTTGTGATTTAAGATTTAAATCACGAGTTAGATCTAAAAATTTNCTCGCTTACAAAAACTGATAGACGCTGAAGGTGGTTATATTAATTACTAGAGCAAGTATTTGTGTAGAATTCTAAGTTGCAAATGTAGATCAACAATTTTTTTCAATCCTTTGTACAAATAAACTGCTATTTTTTATACAAATACTAAAAGTAGATACTTATTTCAAAATTTATTATTCTTGTGATTGATAAAGGAACAAAGTATGAGACGAAATAGGGGCGTCGGAGAGACCATAAACTTTTTCAGTAACAAGAGTAATTTTACAAAAAACAGCGGTCGTTAACTTGCGTAAGCTACCTGAGTCTTCTCGAGTGCCATTCAGTTATCATCCTCAACCCAGCGAGACGTATGCATGCATAAGTGTTCGGGTGACTTGTCCACTAAAATAACGGGTAATTAATATTAAATTTTGTCCAAACACAAGAACATTTGTAATGAATACTGTTTCTGAAAGACTATTGATGAGAGAAGAAATAATAATAATAATAATAATAATAATAATAATAATAATAATAATAATCATCATCATAAAACACAGTAGCGTACCCCCGATAAAGTAACCTTTACATAATGGTGGCTGCAAAAGACATCAGAATCACATTCAGGCCACTTGGATGACGATTTTAGTACAGCTGCCACGATGATTGAAGAATACTTGGTTGAAATACCAGCATCGACGAATATAAGCCCTTAACAGACATAAGATTGTTCCCGTTCTGGTCGAGCTACTCGTTGACAACATCTCATTATTGAAAGCTTACGAAAGATAAACATAATAACTTCTTATGAGTGTGAATAATTAAAATGATCATTTTTTTCTTGTGCTTATGTTTATGGTAAGCTGATGGGAATTCCTTAATAAAAGTGACAACCTGAAAAAAATACATAAAAACACAAGGTATCGCATTGCTTGGGTTTCATTTATTTAGCTGAAAAAGAATTCGTGGTACTTATCTGACATTTTGCTGTTCTCCTAGGTTTGAACTGTACTCGCAGTCTTGAAATTAATTAGATGAAAGCTCGAACAACCATGTATAAAACCATTTCTAGCATATCACGTGGAATTCATCGTAGAATTTAACGACTTCTTGATTCTGTGCATCTGATATCAACACATATTTTGGAGTTAAAGTTTCTAGAAATAAACACAAGCTTTTCATAAACAAATGCAGTGGCTATCGGCTTACAACGTGCACACTCTTGTCTAGGGATTCATACTTCACTGTCATTAGGACTCTAACGTCAAACCCTAATAAATTACAGAAATAATATCGTTGGGATAATCTTAATTGGAAAATGTGTCTCACTTCCCTGTATGGACCAAAAACTCCAAAATAATGCATGGACGGTAGCAGAAGATGCAGTAGAAACTGTAAACAACCAGGTTCTTTCTCTCTCTCTCTCTCTCTCTCTTTTTCTCTAGGAATATGACAAAACTCCGGGTGCCCTGCATAACTAACGCCATCTCTGATCGACCAAGTACAATCAATGGGCGATGCTGCCATTTGGGGATTTGGGATTTCGGATTTGGGGGATTGGGGGTCAGCCGGGCCGGGCCGGGTCAGCGGCGGGCCGGCGGCAGCGCCGGGAAAGAATCACGCACATTCCTCTGGTGTACGTGTAAGCGAGTTGGAGATTGGAGACTGGAGTGAGTGAGTGACTGCTTGGCTGTCTCTACTCTACCGCCACTCCGCAGTTCCGCACTCGGCTGTGCCGCAGACTGCAATGCCCGCAGCTCCGCGTCGATCCGTCCGTAATAGACCAAGAGCTGAGCCCAAAGTGTAAAAAAAAAAAAATTACTGCCGCAACATTTACAGAAGTTAAAAAAAGCATTCATTTGTACAAAATTCACAATTATTTGTGATTTTCTTTTGGTCACAAGTTACATGGTAAAACAAAAAGTACCATGTGATCTAAGCGATATTACTGCTGATACCTAGTCCAATTGTTAAAAAATAAAAAAGTAGTTCAATGAAGTATCATTTGCGGAATGATAAGGACTTTTCTAGCACCCGAAAATGGCCCCCCAAACGGGTGGTTAACGTGAAATCTAATGCATTTCTTAACCTTGCGCACTAGGTGCGTAAATATACTATTTTCTTGCACTATTCGTTGACGACAAATGTTTTGTAAGCAGAAAATCGTTTATGTTTAAAGTAAATGTACTTATCATGACCATAAATTTCATCATACTTGCTTCTTTGATTTTTTTTTCTTTACTGTCAGCTGTAACAGTAAAAATTTTGGTATTAGCTGGTGCACTGTAAATTTACCATTATTATTCTAATTTTTAAATATGGTTCTTAATTGTTAATGGTAGTTTTCCTACGAGTTTGAAAAGTCTCTGTTTGCGAACCGAGAGGTTTGCGGCCCGAGCCGAAGGCGAGGTCCGTAACGAGGTTCGTAAAGGAGACTTTTCGAACGAGTTCCGGAAAACTGCTTTTTCGCCCGAGGAAGTACCAGCCTCCCAAAACCACCCGAGGGCGGTAAAATACTTTATTTTATAAAAAGATTATAACACCAAAATGTATAATTATGAACCTATTATTTCATATTATGTCCCTATTCATAAAATTTTTTAAAAAACGTAAATTTAGTTTAATATTTTAAGAAAATGAAGGTTTTTTTACTTGCATAAAGCTATTTTATTTAATAAAAATAATTATATTGTTAATTTGTTTACCAGAAGTATATAAATTCCTTGTTGAAGTTTGGTGCCATACTACGTATGGTTCAAAAGATAGGTTATGTACGACTCTGTCCCTATTAATGGAATTATGTTTAAAATTGGTTATTTATTGTATGTAAAATGAAATTTTTCTTGTGAATTCATAAAGATACATAAAATATACAACCACCACAATTTTTTTATCAAGTAAGTTGTATGACAAATACATGAATTTTCATATTCCATGAATAGGGACATTTACCTCAGTCTACAGGCCACAATAGTACTCTAAAGCTGGAAATGTCACTTCCGTACCCTTCAGTGATAAAAGTGTCTCTTTTTCTAGCTTTCGTGCATCAGAATTTTACGAAACTTTTTTTCCAGTATTGTAAGGATGAAACATGAGATATGTGTCTCGGCGTTTGGCCGTCTAATTATTTTTTTTTCGTTGGTACATCGATTCCATTTCCAACACTATATAGTTGCGAAGAAATACACAATTTTTGGTGGCTCAAATTACTGCTGAAACAAACCTCTATCGATGAAAAAAAAAATTTGTCGAACTTGGTGCCATTAATGAAACGTTATAAGGATTTTTTTTTTAATTATGAATTTCCGATAAAAGTCTACAAAATCTTATTTTGAGCGATTTTTATCGCTCCTCTTTAAACAGCTATTACTTTTGAACACAGGCACTTAATGGAACGAAAGGTTTTTTCATCGATAGGGTTTAACTCTAGCTTTTATGCAATCCCAGTTAGAACACTTTAACTATACAAATAGCTTAGCTACACGTACCAGAAGCAGATAACTCTTTTTCAAAAATTGACTTATACTCAGTACCGTATATCTTTTGACCCAAAAACTTTGTAGTGGAATTGCTTTGGATATTAAGTTTTTTGTGGATGGCATGTTGAGCCACTTACGGTTTACGGCACATTAGAATCACTCATATATACGTATAAACACATTATATATACCTTATATGTGAGCATTATTAGGCTGCGTTTAGATGGAGTCTGGGAGTTTGACAGACTGGCATTGAAGCTCATAAGAGTGAGAGAGAGGTTATATGTGATCACGTGATGAACCTCTCTCTCACTTTTATGGGCTTCAATGCCAGTCTAGCGGGAAATTTTTTACGAAATCAAATTTTTAATACCAATTAATTCGTAAAAAATGAATGCATATAATGGCGTCTTTTGAAATTTTATATTTTATGTATGTAATCATTTCATAATCGACCAAAAATTAATCTAGGACCAAAAACATTCCTCACTTGTCAAAAAATGTGCGTGAAAATTGCGTAAGAAGTGCACGGATATGTTTTTCAAAACTGACGGTATGCTACTAGGGAACGAGTAGTTAAACAGCTACAGCATCTAGCATATTGCCCAAGCGGAAATTTTTTTTTGATTAAGTAACGAAAAAAAAAAATGACTAATAGTAATATNTTGTCAAAGTTTGAGAGAGCCCTACCACAAATTTCTATTAAAAAACAGCAAAAATGTGCTCGCAGCAGACGACTTGGCAACGCTGCTTTTGGAGCGCGCTTTGAAATGTAATGAATAGTAAAAACTCCTTTTGTAATTGAAAATTTAATTATAAAAAATTCAACCGAATAAATAAGTACACTGTCATCAGTAGACGACGACAACAGCAGTAGACGACAACAACAGTAGACGACGTGCCAGCAGCCGAAAAAATTCACAACGTTGCCAGACGCTCTCCCTCCCCTTGCCTCTCTGAGATTTCGCCCCGCTAACACTACCGAACCTCCTTAAGGAGGCTTTGGCGATTTTGAATTAAATGCTGGCTAGGTCTGAAATTCAGAGATTATGTAGATAAAGTTTGCTAGATTTTTTTAGGAAAACAAAATAGCTAGGTCAACACATTTATTTTCGAGAAAATCGCTTGTGAAAATTCGTCATTTTAACACGCAACCTTACGGAACCAGAAATTCAATAGACTACTGTACCGCAATAAAAAGCTGTGGGCCCACACATTAAATTGGTACATGTACTTGAAAGTATAAAGAATCTATTATTTAAAAAAAAGAATAGGATTAACACGTTAAATTTTGAGAAAATAGCGAGGAAAACATCGAACATGAGAATTGTTTTGTTCAGGTACCGTAAGTGCGCATGCGCTGTACATTCATAAACATACAAGCATGAAAATTTAAGTCTAACACAAGTATAGGTATATAATGGCAGATGAGAGGAAGAGAGTACAGTGTTGTCAGCTTTATCGTGGCAGGGCCGTCATCTTTACAGAAGGTACCTCGGGAAAACTATTAAATTTTTTAATATCGATTTTCCCAATGACTTTTCCGCGTATTATTGCTATTTTGTTCACGCATGTGTATAATCAAAATGATTATGAAAAAAATATTACAAAGAGTCATTTGTATGACAAGTACCCCACAGGGGCCCGTCAATAGATACGACACCAAACGCCCAAGCCTCCTTAACCCAATACTTCTCTCACACTGTCGATATATGGATGGTATTCATGCTACAGATGCTTGATTTTTTTTTCCGTGTACTTATAATAAAATGTTCTACAACTGTGACGCTTCATGTCTTATCATAAAATGCTTAACTTTTAAGATATTCAAAGATATCTATGATTTGCGTGTGGTAATCTAAATATGCTTATTGATTAATGAATAAAAATGTTTTCAAGTACTTACAAAAATAGACATAATAATTGAGATCATATGGTACGTAACTACGATTTTTTTCAAATGCAAATGAATTAGAAATGTATTATTATACTGTGTTTTTAGAGAGTGCAGTTATTATATTACTAAAAGTTATTAAAAAAACGTCAAATGTTTTTTATTAACGTACTCGCACTTAAACAACGGATCCACTCGTTAATTATAGACGTGTGAAAAATTAAAACCTTAGTAATTGATAAGTTAACAAATAGTAGTTAATGTACCACGTACTAGTACTAGTATCTTTTCTTCTATCGGTATGCGAATGTGCATGTGTATGTACGTGCGGCAACTGCGCGTGCAAACGATGAGTATATACGTGTTAAACGAAATAGGGAGTTTATTTTGATCAAATTACTTTAATGACGAAGATGCCGTAAGTATAATTGCGAGGACCTTTTCCAGCTGAGGAAAAGGCCTGGAACTGCATTAAAAAATATACTACATGATAGAGGGAATAAAAGATGTGACTATGTTTAACTACACGGGTATAAAAGGCAGTAAGTAAATATGTAAAGATAAAAAAGAAAAAAACAGATAAAACGAGATTAAAATTACCTCGAGGAAGTCTTCGAGTCCTCCGAATCTTTCGTAGCTTTGACCTCACGCTCTTTGTCTGGATTCTTGTGCTGCGTTATCCTCATGCCTCCGGCTTTGACTGCAGACAAAGCGAACCACAGAACGTCATTACAAACAAGGATTGCATGTATATAATATGCATACACTCGTAGGTTTGATGCGCATATAACAGGTGTAAGTAAAATAACTAAGGAAAAATTTCGAAGGCTCTGAGTTTTGATATCTCGGAGTAAATAATACAGCCATTTTGTATTATTTTGTGTTTACGTACATATGCACGCATCGAACGTTCAGGCATAGCCTTGAAAAAGCGTCGATGACGACGCTGCCAGCCGGTATGGCTATACCGATGGTTGAGGAAGACAATTCCAGCGTGACGTCACTCCGTGTTATTTCAAATGGGGCGACGTCACGCTGGAATTGTCTTCCTCTGAACCATCGAATTATATATAAATATCTTGCTTTAAATTTCCTCATTTAGGTCTAAATATTTGTACTTATAAAGAATAGTTAAATTTTTCGTGACACAAAAAACACAGCTAAGAGTGATTTTAATAAAAATTTACAAAAGCATGCTGGATGAGGCTATAGAGATACTGAAGTAACAGCTGTCTTACAACTGCGTATTACGTATGTCAATAAGTGATACATTGTTCTGCGCTGATAAATACAATAATTAATATTAACCTGCAGGAGGATGGCCGGCCTTGAGGTTGCTTTCCTCGAAGCTTGACATCTCGACCTTCGTGTGCGTCCTTTTGTGGGTTTTCAGAGAAAAATAAAGAAGGTGTCTCGGAAAAAGAAGTAAATCACAATCGCACTCTACTACACGAGATAATTCTTAATGCCTTAATGCAGGTTGGAACTTCACTCCGTGCTAACTGCTGTAACATCTGGAGACGTGCAACGGTGCAACATAAGCTGTATAGGTAGAATGTGATTCTTTCCCGGCGCTGACCCCAAATGGCAACATCGCCCATTGATTGTACTTGGTCGATCAGAGATGGCGTTAGTTATGCAGGGCACCCGGAGTTTTGTCATATTCCTAGAGAAAAAGAGAGAGAGAGAGAGAGAGAAAGAACCTGGTTATTTACAGTTTCTACTGCATCTTCTGCTACCGTCCATGCATTATTTTGGAGTTTTTGGTCCATACAGGGAAGTGAGACACATTTTCCAATTAAGATTATCCCAACGATATTATTTCTGTAATTTATTAGGGTTTGACGTTAGAGTCCTAATGACAGTGAAGTATGAACCCCTAGACAAGAGTGTGCACGTTGTAAGCCGATAGCCACTGCATTTGTTTATGAAAAGCTTGTGTTTATTTCTAGAAACTTTAACTCCAAAATATGTGTTGATATCAGATGCACAGAATCAAGAAGTCGTTAAATTCTACGATGAATTCCACGTGATATGCTAGAAATGGTTTTATACATGGTTGTTCGAGCTTTCATCTAATTAATTTCAAGACTGCGAGTACAGTTCAAACCTAGGAGAACAGCAAAATGTCAGATAAGTACCACGAATTCTTTTTCAGCTAAATAAATGAAACCCAAGCAATGCGATACCTTGTGTTTTTATGTATTTTTTTCAGGTTGTCACTTTTATTAAGGAATTCCCATCAGCTTACCATACACATAAGCACAAGAAAAAAATGATCATTTTAATTATTTACACTCATAAGAAGTTATTATGTTTATCTTTCGTAAGCTGTCAATAATGAGATGTTGTCAACGAGTAGCTCGACCAGAACGGGAACAATCTTCTGTCTGTTAAGGGCTTATATTCGTTGATGCTGGTATTTCAACCAAGTATTCTTCAATCATCGTGGCAGCTGTACTAAAATCGTCATCCAAGTGGCCTGAATGTGATTCTGATGTCTTTTGCAGCCAACATTATGTAAAGGTTACTTTATCGGGGATACGCTACTGTGTATTAAGATGATGATGATTATTGTTATTATTATTATTTTTTCTCTCAACAATAGTCTTTCAGAAACAGTATTCATTACAAATGTCCTTGTATTTGGACAAAATTTAATATTAATTACCCGTTATTTTAGTGGACAAGTCACCTGAACACTTATGCATGCATACGTCTCGCTGGGTTGAGGATGATAACTGAATGGCACTTGAGAAGACTGAGGTAGCTTACGCAAGTTAACGACCGTTGTTTTTTGTAAAATTACTCTTGTTGCTGGAAAAGTTTATGGTGTCTGCGACGCCCCTATTTCGTCTCATACTTTGTTCCTTTATCAATCACAAGAATAATAAATTTTGAAATAAGTATCTACTTTTAGTATTTGTATAAAAAAAAGCAGTTTATTTGAACAAAGAATTGAAAAAAATTGTTGATCTACATTTGCAACTTAGAATTCTACACAGATACTTGCTCTAGTAATTAATATAACCACCTTCAGCATCTATCAGTTTTTGTAAGGGAGTAGGCATTGAGTTGGCCAAAGTCTCAAAGTACTGTGGCTTATCGATAAGATTTTGCCATTTTGAAATTCAAATGCCATTCAAAAATCGAAATAGTCTGGTAATGAAAATTGAAAAATGTATGATGACTTTCAGTTAGGGAAACCATTCAACATTTGAATTTTTGGTGGAATCGCGTCAAAATTGGTGATTAAGTAGTGTTCTCCCTTTGTCAGTCTAATCTTCTTCTTGAATCTAAATGCCAGGTCACTTGTCAAACGATTATAATCTTGTTTCAAGGCGTAATAGGATTTGGTGACAAAGTTTTCTGTAAGTATAAAAGGAATAGTAAAAATTATAGTGTGTGAAATAACATTTCGTTTTCGTAATAATGTGAATCTCTTCATTTTTTCGCAACTTACTTGTTACCACAGACGGGCCAAAGCACTCAGCAAAACTTGGTGAGTTACAATTATAAACAACACCCTCCCACACTCTGTCCACCATATCTTTCGTCATTTATAATCGATATTCAACACCAAAAAGTCATCGAATTTCTTCCATCTCTTGTTCCACTAAAACCGGATTTAAACATAATAGAAAATGCTTGGTCCGAGACGGTAAGAGACTGGAGACCTGGAATGGCGCAAAATGAGATTCACGAAAGGGTAATTTTTGAATGGCAAAATCTTATCGATAAGCCACAGTACTTTGAGACTTTGGCCAACTCAATGCCTACTCCCTTACAAAAACTGATAGATGCTGAAGGTGGTTATATTAATTACTAGAGCAAGTATCTGTGTAGAATTCTAAGTTGCAAATGTAGATCAACAATTTTTTTCAATTCTTTGTTCAAATAAACTGCTTTTTTTTATACAAATACTAAAAGTAGATACTTATTTCAAAATTTATTATTCTTGTGATTGATAAAGGAACAAAGTATGAGACGAAATAGGGGCTTCGCAGAGACCATAAACTTTTTTAGCAACAAGAGTAATTTTACAAAAAACAACGGTCGTTAACTTGTGTAAGCTACCTCAGTCTTCTCGAGTGCCATTCAGTTATCATCCTCAACCCAGCGAGACGTATGCATGCATAAGTGTTCAGGTGACTTGTCCACTAAGATAACGGGTAATTAATATTAAATTTTGTCCAAACACAAGAACATTTGTAATGAATACTGTTTCTGAAAGACTATTGATGAGAGAAGAAATAATAATAATAATAAAAATAAAAATAATAATAATAATAACAATAATTA
>NW_019379602.1:2640728-2694064 GCF_000648655.2 Copidosoma floridanum | reverse complement strand
TCCTCCAGCTCCAGGGAGAACTGATGTTTTTTATATGCAGCGCGTCTTAGTCTCTTAGATAGAAAAAAATAATAAAAAATATTAAAAATTATAATCTTTATGGGCACGGTTGTACCGTTCAATCTCGAGACAATACTATCATCTTTGATGCGTAAGGATGTGAGGCCTGGAGAAATTATTCTTTTGTTTAAGTGTAAAAACTTTGATTTTGGAGGAGAAACGTTTAAACCTAAGTTGGTAAGATTCTTATCTAGAATTGAAATGTCGTTTTCTAGTAGAGTGATGTTGTTGCTTTGGGAATCGGAACCTATTACTATGGCAATGTCGTCAGCGAATTGAGAAATATATATTGAGTTAGGTAAGTTTTGGGTTATTGGAGCGACGTAAAGGGAATATAGGAGGGGACTAAGAACAGCACCCTGTGGAAGGCCTTTATGCAGAGATCATCTACTGAGTTTGCTAGTGTTGTTGAAAAACATCTGGCGTTCATGAGTAATCAATTTTATGAATTTAATTATCCTGAGTGAGCAACCAGAATCAGCTAGCCTTTGGGGGAGGATATCAATATTGACGTTGTAGACCGGGAGCCCGCGACAAAAATTTTTGTCAAATCTTATTCACCAAAATACGTTATACATTGTATAAAGTACGTTATTCTGATGTCGAAAATCCATTTCTTACACTTAAACCATGGGACAACTGCGATAGCTGTTGCGGAGGAGTATACAAAAAAATAGCTGACATGTCAAATCTTATTCATTATGAAACTGATTTTGTAGTTAATTTTTAGTAATTTAATAATGAAAATACATTTCTTACACCTGACAAGCGGGGAAAAGTTGTTCTTACAGAGTGCAAATCATGTGATATTTTTCGAGGGTCGTGTCAAATTTTATTCACCCAATTATTTATATGAGAGGGAAGTTTGAACCATAAATAATTAGAAAAAAAAGTTCTTACAACTTGAACGCGGACCAAAAGAGTTCTTATACTACTTTCAAAGTGATAATTGAGAATATCCACTGAGCACTTTTGCTGCAGTGCGCATGCGACAGTTATTATTTAGTTTTACTTCATCAATGGATTTAATCGCATGCAAACATAAAAAATAGATAAACTATACAAAATTATATGGAAAACATAGGAGGAAAACATATGCTGTTTTAAATGGTTTGAAGGTGACCAGTTACCACCACTCATCGACGAAATCATACTAGACAATACCATTGAAGAAAATGAAGGTACTCTAGTATTTATTAAAAGTTCCTTTAAAATTTTCAGCAAGTACTCAAATATTATTTTATTCCAGATCAATCAGAGGAAATAAATGACGGTGATATTGGCCACCTGATGGAAAATTTAGAAACAGAATTTTCGGATGACGATTCCAATTCCTCCCCAGAATATTCAGATGAAGATGAAGAAATTGACGATATATAATTTTTAATGTCAGGTTTTATGAAACAAATGTAATAAACAATGAATAATTTTATTGATTTACATCGTTTCTTTTATTATTTCAAAAATTCATATGTTATTAGTCACACTTATGTACTGTTAATTACTGCATGCGCACTATAGCAATTTACGTTGGATATTAACTATTTTTACTTTGAAAGTAGTGTAAGAACTCTCTTGGTCCGCGTTCAAGTTGTAAGAACTTTTTTTTCTAATTATTTATGGTTCAAACTTCCCTCTGATGTAAATAATTAAGTGAATAAAATTTGACACCACCCTCGAAAAATATCACATGATTTGCACTCTGTAAGAACAACTTTTCCCCGCTTGACAGGTGTAAGAAACGTTTTTTCATTAATTATTTATTAAAAACTTACTACCATTTGAGTTTCAAGATGAATAAGATTTGACAAGAGTGCTTTCAAAAATTACATATTCTTTATTAATTTTTACATCCATGTCCCGCTAAACGACCTCGGTAATATCATGAACCTTTCTTACTTTACTAATATAACTAATTCTATTCATATGGCTGTGAATAAGATTTGACACACATTTTGTCGCGGGCTCCCGGTCTATTGTCAAATGCTCCTTCCACGTCGAGGAAGGCAGCATAAACATCTTGTTCATTTTGGAAGGCAGATTCAGTAAATAATGTAAAGTTGAGCAAGTTATCCATGCATGAGTTTCCTTTGCGGAAACCATGTTGGCTACTAGGAATCAATGAGAAGGTTTCGGCCCACCACTGTAATCGATTTTTTATGATGGTTTCAAACAGAGACAAGACGTGAGAGAGATCGGTCTGAGACCGTGCCCGTCTGATTTTTTAATAAACAAAACTAAGACGTTTTTCCATGAGTCAGGGTACAGGCTCTGAGCATGCATTTCGTTGAATATATCCAGGAGGAGTAATTTATACTTAAGTGGTAATTTCTCTTGACAACATAAAAATTGACCCCGTCCATCCCTTGAGCTGAGCCTGTTTTTTTGTCTTCTAGTGCTGTGATAAATTCGGAAAATGTAAATTGATAGTCAAAAAAGTCGTTTTGTGGGCACGTTGGAGTGGACAATGGATTGGTTTGAGCCCAGGGGGAGCATAGTTTATCAATAGCGGATTGGTAATTATGAGGCTGTAGGTTCTCTTTAGTGAGAGGTTTTACATTCAGCCAGGAATTTTTGAGAATTTTACATCTATTCCACACAAAAGAAGGGTTACTATGGATGTTTAGGCTTTCTGTGAATTTTTGGAAATTCTCTCTTTTGTTTTTGTTTTAATAGTTTTCTAAATGCAGAGTGCATCTTTTTTTATACAGGAACAGGTCATCCAGCTCCAAGGAGAAATGATGTTTTTTATATGCAGCGCGTCTTAGTCTCTTGGCTCGGTCACAGTCCCCGTCCCACCACGGAGCAGGGTTATAATTAATATGTTTGCGTTTAGAGACAGTGTTTTTGATTGGGGTGATATGAATAATGGCTTTGGAAATGATATCCATGAAGGCATTAAACTTAACGTTAGGAGCAAGATTTTCATACGCTGTAGAGATTAGGTAGTTGTAACTTTTCTCAAGCTCACTATTAACGCTGCTCCAGTCTGTGCGGACCAAGTCGAGTTTGAATGACTTTTTACTGTGAAAATATTTTTCAATAGTTATATTTATAATGATTGGGAAGTGATCGGAGCTCCAAGTTTCATCATACACATCTGTGCTGATATTGTCACTGAGATTATTAGATGTAATGATTAAGTCCAAATTGGATTTATAATTTATGCGCTTGTTAATGTACGTAATGGAATTGAAATTGTGCGGGAATAAATTATGAGCCTTATAGGCATTTTCCAAGTATATGCCGTTGGTATCAGTTTGTAAGCAATTCCATATCGAATTGTGCGCGTTGAAATCGCCCATGAGTATAGGGTGTGACGCGGTTAACATTGACGTTCTGCACAATTTCGTTCCATTGATCTTGTGACAGTGTAAGTTTAGGAGCCCTATAATATATAATAAAACCAATGTTTGGTTTTACATTGTTAAAACGTAATCCGCATAGTTCAACACTTTGGTGGGGTGAACTTACATTGAATTCCGTGAACGTAAACTCTCCTAATATATACAACAATGTCCCCCCTCTGCGTAACTGCGGTCTTTCCTAAAAGCAAGAAAGCCGGGAATATCGTATTTTTTATCTTTATTAAGCCACGATTCGACACACGTGATTACATCAAAATCTTGAGCTATGTTTTTTAATTCGAGAAATTTTGTGCCAATACTTTGGGCCTTCCAAAATAATAATCTGAGGGTAGAGTTGTACGTTGGGTTGCCAGAGGAGTAAGGCGCTGTCATTATTATAGCTATTATTATTATTATTATTGTTTTTTTTTTGTAAAAAGGAAAGAAAAAGAGCAGGAAGTGATTAGTATCAATTAAAACGAGACTTCTAAGACGAATTGTCCATAGCACAGTCACTATAGCTGCTATCAGAGTCAAGAACGCTTTCTGAACGAAATCTTTTTGTATACTTAGCGATGCGTTGTTTCAAGCTGCGGTGTTCGATGTGTTCGGAGATATAGAGCAGGATGCTCAAATTTCCAAGGTCCTGTGTGTACTTGAAGGCTATTGAAGTCAGCAGTGTGTGCGATTTGCCGTACAATTCAAGGATGAGGTTTGTTAGATCATCGAAGTTTAGGTCGTATTTCTCTTAGTTGTTGGTCACAAAAGCTTTTGCTGGCAAGAGTTGAGCTGCAATGTCCTCGAGGGAGTAAGTAGAAGCCGAAGTAGATTTAGTTGCAGGATTAAGTATGGATCCGTTTTTGTCAGATGACTTGCCTCAGTTAAAAATTTATAGCTATAATTATACCTATAAACTATGGCTATAATTATAGCTATAACTACCTATAAAACAGCTATAATAATGTATAAAATTCAGATATAAATATAGCTATAAATTTTTCACAAATTTTGAATAAAAATTTGTTTAAAATCAGATCTTTTTAACATATATCGATCAGTAAAGATGGTATCATCCGTGTGATAACAGTAAAACTGAGGGTCTAAGGTGTTTTTAAACAATTTTTAAAAAACTTGAAATTGTGTGTGATTTTTGTTTTTTTTTCTACTTATTCAAAAACACTTCAAGCCCCCAGTTTTGCTGTTATCATACGGATGATACCATCTAATATCATCTTACTTCTTATCTTACTAATATATAAATCGTTGTAATCGCTAACCACGAAAACTACAGAACCGATTTTGTTGAAATTTTGCACACTAATTCATGATACTTCCTAGATGGTTTTAGTATAGTTTTTATCTTAAAAAATTTAATAACAATAGCAATAAATAAGCTCTAAGCTTTGCAAAAATACGCCAGCTTTTTACTTTAGTCCAGTAAAATCCGCTAGGTTGCGTCGACATAAAATCGAGGCTACCTGCAATAGAATTAAATAAGTGTAGTTACAATACGCCGGAGCATCACAAGAGTGGTGCGGTCATGCTTCGGCAGTTCAACGAGCTGTATAGAGAATGCTGATGATAGTCTTGCAGCTGGATATCCCGGTTACGGACGACACTCTTATCCAAGGGGGTAGGGACCTAGGTGTCTATTCACCCTGAATCTCGGCGAGTGCGATCAAAAAAAAAAAATTATTCCAACCGATACCGTCTCTGCCACAATACCAGGAGACATATCTACCCAGAGCCCGACCTGCTTCAACCCTTCAGAGATGTGTGGCAGTCCCACCATCCCACCTGGTGCAGTTAGAGAATTTGTGGCTACAAATGTAAGCCATGGAAAATAGCTCTGAGGGGCACGGGCAGCCACAACGGCTACCTTCTTGGTCGTCGCGTCCCCAACGCGCTTACCCACATGTTCCCGTCCAACGATAAGCGGTTGGTTATCCAGGGAACGACCCGATCACCCGAAGATGAGATATTCTTTGGTCAGCGGCGTATCTCCCTCCATCACAGTCTCCGTACATCGTGACTCTCGCGGTAAGAATCAAGCTATCCGTTGCCAGCTCTTTATCATCAGGAATAATAATAATTATTCTTTAAAGAATAGCCTGGAAGTTTCATCACTGGCGCTTTTTAGGGCCATTATAAGTATTAACGTTCCCTACTTAACCATCAATTTCATCGGTTCTTTTTAGGGGGCATAGACGGGCACTATTAAACTAAGTCAGTCATTCACTGGCAGACGTCACGAGCAGAGTTGTTCATCGCAAGGCTGGGAAACCTGGTGACTGACGACCCTATACTACCCTCTCGACTCTAAGCATTTAACCAGGAATCACTGATACTCTCCAAGGTCAGTGTTGGGCAAACCTATAACAGCTATGAAGGAAAAAAAACTTGAGCCGACGGGACAGCCGCCACTGGACAAGTATCACTAACCAATCTCCCCATCCAAGATCACCAAAACAACTGAATCTGCAACTAAAAAAGGTGCTTAAGACACCAACGTCTTCGATGTTATACCGGGAGACGTTGGGAAAGAGCACTACAACTAGTCCCAAAGCTTCGGACTTTGTAATTTTTCTCCCAATCAGTCTAGGTCTTCAACAGCAAGCCAGAGAAGATCACCCTGAGATATCCAGGCAGTCACAATTGCTGTTAACTGAAGACTGAAAGAGTTTACTTAATAAGCTCACCGGTCTTTTTTAGGGCCATCGGACGTCGAACTACCTTGCCAACAAATATAAAACAGCCTTTAGGGGTCACACAAATTTTAAGCATGCCAAAAGTCACAAGAGGGTGAACTGGAAGAAAAACTTCAAATGTATCTAATAAATACAATTTTTACTTAGGCGTGCAGAAAATTTACCGAGATTGGAACAGCAGCGTCAAAATCGACAAATAAAAAATCCATTACGTGAGAGATCAGCTTTTTATTGTACCCTCACAGCAATCTCTGAAATCTTTGAAGATCCTACTTCGGATTTTTAAATAAGTAGAAAATGTATTTGTATTTTTGTGGCAATAAAAAATGTAGGTTTTAAGGTCCAGGACTTAGTTGCTCTGGTAATCAAGTTGTGAGATATGAGAAATAAAAATTTTTTTTAATTTAAATTTTTTGGCGGTTTAATATCTCAACAGCTTTAAAAAATAGCCCTCTTCGTGAATTACACGGGAGAAACTGTAAATCAACGGCTTTTTATGGCCACCGATTATTTTATGGCATAAAGAACGCACGGCACTTTTCAGCATAATTATTTTTTTGAACTTTTACACCTTATTATTTGACCAAATAAACTATATAGATTCCGAAAAAATATGTTTTTAATAAGAAGATTTTTGTTCTGAGATGTGTCAGAAATATGTGTAAAATTTCTAACTAAAAACGTTTCACATTACATGTCAACACACTACTGTGTTTTATTTAGTAAGTCTCGGGCGAAACCGAGACGGGGGGCTGCTAGTGATCAATCTAAAACTAATTTTTATTCATTATTTGTGAAAAATTTGCAGCTGTAATTTATAGCTATATTTATAGCTGAATTTTATACATTATTATAGCTGTTGTATAGGTAGTTATAGCTACAATTATGGCTATAAATTATAGGTTTATTTAGAGCCATAAATTTTTGACTGAGGCTGTTTTTGTTCGGTGGCTTGATTTTGTTTTCCTCTGATTGTGTAGAGCTGGGTGGTAGCCTTTTGCCGACTTTGATGGGCAGAGCAACAAAATTCAATCCATAATTTCCTTTGGGTTTGTCATGAAGAGGCGGGGTGAGCACAGCCTGCTTTACTGGCCTTGTCGAAAGCACAGTAGCAGTGGTCGAGCCTTTTGCAGGTTGTACATAGCCATCCTTATTTTCAGGCAGAGATGTGAAACTTTCAACTCTCACTTCTGTAGCAGGTTGTGAACCAGTTAAGGTAAATGTCCCTATTCGTGGAATGTGTTCCTATTCATGGAATATGAAAATTCATGTATTTGTTGTATAACTAACTTGATAAAAAAATTGTGGTAGTTGTATATTTTATGTATCTTTATGAATTCACAAAAAAAATTTCATTTTACATACAATAAATGACCAATTTTAAACATAATTATATTAATAGGGACAAATTCGTACATAACCTATCTTTTGAACTATACGTATTATGGCACCAAACTTTGGTCTTATAATTTTCTTATAAAATAAAGTATTTTAACAATTAAGAACTATATTTAAAAATTATAATAATAATGGTAAATTTATAGCGCACCAGTTAATACGAAAATTTCTACTGCTAAAGCTTACAGTTAAGAAAAAAAAATTAAAAAAGTAAGTGTGATAAAATTTATGGTCATAATAGGGACATTTACCTTATTGGATAGGGCTCATTATTTGCTGATTGAGTACCTTGTAAGTCCCTCTTTATACAATATCTGGCCAAGTGACCCTCCTGGGTACAGATTGCACAGGTCATTTTGGAAGATGACAACTTGTCGAGCTCCGATTCAATCACAGCGTTAGGGATGCTCAATTGAACGTTGGAAACAATAATTTTGACTGCCTTTGAGTTGAGTGGTCTTATCGGCAGGATGGAGTTTCCAACAGTAATTTTCGCCTCTTTAGCCACTAAATCGTTGACGAGCTCTTTGCTGTTGAGGTAGAAGCAAATTCTACCTTGAGCAATCCGTGAAAAACCAAGTACATTGGAAGGACTGATTATTTCGGGCCGGGGCTAAGTGGTGCGTAATTTTTAATCGGAAAAACTTCGCTGCTTCAACGACAATTACCTGTTCTCTAGAGGAACATCTATTTTGCTGAACGGCAGAGCTGTACGATGGGGTGACGGGATCAGTGGTAGCCATTATAGGTTATGGATATGTCTGCCCCTGAAGACAGAGGCAAAGACACAAGAGAAAAGTGTGGGCTCCTTCAGGAACGACTCTTTGTTTGATGGAGCGGGGAGGGGAAAATCTTCACAGACACCCCACCTAATCCGGTGGTAGTGTCGGATTCACCCGGTGTGCCTACCGACTAAAAACTAACCTCCCCGCATGGGACAGGTCCGTGAGGACCACTCTCCTAGAAGACAAAAGGGCATAAGAGGAGAAAGAAGAAGGAAAATAACGGAGAATTTCGGAGGCCGACTCGCTCTCGAAGAGATGAGAGGAGGGGGCACTTACGCATCTGGGCGAAGCTCGAGTCTTGGCTTGCTCCGGAATAGAGTTAGAGAATCTTCAATTTTGTGTTATTGTATGTGTGTGTGTAGATGTGTGAGTCCGCTGGGTATTGTGAATTTGGAAGCGTACTTGTGATTAGTGTAAGTGTTGTATAGGGTTGAGGCCGCAGAGGATACGGTGGATAGAAGGGTGCTCCTGAGGGGAGCGCACGAATTGAAGTCGCGTTTGTTTCGTCGAGATTATGGAGATGGAGATGATGCATCCGATGGAAGCAGGGGGGATTAAAGACCTAGAGTATATTGAGGGTCCTCGGGGTTCTGTGCTAGAGCGCAGGGACGTCTTATAAGGTCGAAGCGACCGGGTTGAAGGTTCGCGAGTGCGGCGATGGTGGGGTTTGGGTGGTCCGTAATGGAGGCGCGGATTTTAGACGCAAGGACGGGGGCTGCTTGTATTGGAGGGACGATGTTAAACTCCTTGATAATCTGGGTATTCCTGATGTACCACGGAATGCCCAGAACCGATCTCAGAATCTTCATGAAAGGGCCCTGGATGCCCTGTAGTCGGTTTCCCTTTGCAGCGCCCCACGTTGGTATCGCGTAGGTGCTAATGCTCTTGATGATGGCGTTGAAGGTGCGCAGCTTGGTTTTCTGGGAGACAGCTTTGTTGTTGAAGAAGGGCTTTAGTTGCACGAAGGCTCCATATGCCTTGCCACGGGTGCTGTTGATGTGCCGAACGTACGTGAGTCGACGGTCTAGCGTTACGCCAAGGTACTTGGCGGAGTAGCTCCAGTCGATTTCTACTCCGTTGACCTTTATCTTCTGTAGTTTCTTCCTTGGATATTTCCAGGAGACGAGCATGGCTATAGTCTTTGCCTCGTTTACGACCAGTTTCCAAAGACTATACCAGTTATGGAGAGTGACGATGTGCTCGTTTAGAAAGGTGGTGCACCGAGAATGTTGTTTTGACGAGCAGCTGACCGCGACGTCGTCTGCATAGACGTACGTGTTGATGTTTTTGCGCTGGGCCAGGTCGTGGCAAAATATGTTGAAAAGGGTGGGTGAAAGTTTGGAGCCTTGGGGGACTCCGGAGGTTATTGGACGGAGGTTGGAGAGGGAGTCTCCTACTTTCACGCGGATAAATCTGTCCGAGAGGTAAGATTTGACGGTGCCTATGAGGTAGCGTGGAAAACCTAACTGAATAAGCTTGTACAGGAGGTCCTCGTGCCAAACTCTGTCGAAGGCCTGCTGTACATCTAGGAAAGCTATCGTGGTGAAGTTTTTGTGGATGAGGCTATCGGAGAGGTCTTCGGTGACTCTCAGAAGCTGGTGAACTGCCGAATGTCTGACTCTAAAACCGTACTGCACGTCTGGAAGGATGTTATTTTCCGTGGCGTGCTTGTTTAAGCGGGTGTTGTCTAAGCGTAGAGTTTGTTCCCTTGGTGAAGGGGGGGGGGAGGGAAGGCCGTTTGTTACGGAGTTTTTTAACGACCTTCTAAGCATTTCTTGGGTGGAACTCTGCCTCGGCTATGAATTTGTTAAATTCCTTGTTTCGGAATTCGAAGACTTTGGATTTGACTTCCCTTTCAAGGAAGTTAAGATGAACCTTAAGTTCAGGGGTTCTCCTTTTTTGCCAGAGTTTCTGGACTCTTTTCTTCTCCTTGATGAGACGCAGGAGGTCGCGGGGGAGTTTGAGTGTGTGTTGGGGAGCTGTGGTTGTTGTGGTGGCTTCGTGTGTGCATTTGTTGAGTTCGTCAGTGAATTCGTCTACTGCTATGTCGAGTTCCGTTTGGGACCTGATGGGACGACATTTAAATGGGGGAGGATTCGAGGTTATACGCAAGGTGGACCCAGTATAAGCAGCTAGTAGTGACGGGTATGGTGAGAAGGGATCTTGGGATCTCTAGGTAGACTGGGTTATGGTTGCAAGGGAGGTCTGGGGCTGTTCGTGGTTCCGTAGGTATGGTCAAGTTTTTTGTCAGGAATATGTCTAAGATGTCTGGGTCTTGGTCTGGTGAGCTGGGGTAGTGAGTCGGTTCACTCGGAACCTCAATGTTGATGTTGAGGTTGCGCAAGTGTTTGAGGAGGGAACGACCCTTAGGATTTTCGTGTTTGCATTCCCACGATTTGTGCTTGGCGTTTAAATCACCAGCAACTATCGTAGGAATGTTGGAGTCAAACAGCGGGATCATGCATTGGAGGTTTGGATCATCCGTTGGAGGAGAATAGAGGGAGATGATCCTGATGGAGGCAGATGAGGTGGTGTGTACTTCAATGCCGACTGCTTCGCAGTTGGCAGCGTCCGTACTTATGACTCGATGGCGGATGCCCTTGCGTACAAGGATAGCACTCCGCCATGAAATTTTTCGCGTCTGTCACGTCTGTGTACCGTGTAGTTTGGTATGTAGAGTGTTTTTGTGTTGTCTAGGTGTGTTTCAGTGATGCATGCAATGTTGATGTCTTTTGTCTGGAGTATGTGTGTGAGTTAAGTCGTTTTGTGTGTGATGCTGTTCGCATTCCAGTTGAGTAGCGTAAAGTCTCTGTCTAGCGTGCTGCTGTTCTGTTGCCCTCGAGGCCGGACACTCTTTGGTTGAGGCGAGTCAGTAGGGTCATTATTGAGTGGAGGATTGTCTCGGTGGTCGGGGGTGTGTTGAGCAGAGGAGTCGGGGGAGGAACTCCTGTTCGGTGTTGTTGAGAGGATGTCACATTTGCGTATGACATCCCCGGGCGAATGATGTTCGAGCCTTGGGCTGTTGTCCGAGGGGTGGCTCTCCGAAAAGGGGGGGGGAGGTGGGGTAGTGCTTTTCTTTGGGGCGTGAACTCCTTTCTGGGGGATTTTCGGACAACCCCGGTAAAAGGCGCGGTGCTCACCATGGCAGTTAGCAAAGCGAGGGGTGACTTGGTCCTTGTCCTTTTTTCGACAGGTTGCGGTAGCGTGGTTTAAACTGCAGAAACCACAGACGAAGGTGGCGCGGCAGTAGGCTGCCGTGTGGTTGAACTTTTGGCAGCGACGGCATTGAGGTACATCACTCGATTTGCGCTTCTGTTCCACTCTGAGAGAAGTGCCCCCGAGTGACTTAAGGTTATAGATGTCGTTGGATTTGGCATCCAACGCATCCAGGTACACGGTAACCAGGGACCAGGTCCGTTCACCCTTGGTCATGCGATGGGCCCGACGGGTGGATGGTACTTTTTCCTGGATCATCTCCAGAATTTCTGCTTCCGTATAGCCGATGTTGACTCCATGGATGACAACTATCATTTCACAATTCTCGTGAAGTTGATGAATGGTAAACTCGACCTTTTTCTCGTCAAGGTCGTGGACGATTCGTCGAAAGCTGTCGACGTTCTCGGGGTACACGCGAGTGCCTTCAGAGGTCGTAATGGCGCGGCGAACAGGGATGTTCTCTGCTATGAGGGCTTTGTTAATCCTGGGCCATAATTTTTAGGTCCAGGATTGTGATCGGTGGAGGTGCCTTCTTTTTGGGGGCGCTGTTGGTTTCCTCCGAGTCATGTTGAGCTTGGTCCTCGATGTGACCGTCGAACGCGTTTTTCCCTACTTGGGAGGAGCTTGGTGGAGGTTGGGAGTCGCGAGACTCTTCAAACTCCATATCGGAGAGTTCGGAACTAGATAGTGACACGTTGGTCACTAATTTTGTACGCCTTCTCTTTGCGACGGGTTTCTTTACGGCGGAATTTGTGGAGGCATTTTCCACTGGCCTAGGGCTGGGCATGGGAGGGGGCTGCTTTGTTCCCGAAGTGGAGGAATTTAGAAGGTTTAATGGGTCGCGGTTTTCGGGTGACGGAGAGATAAAATCCGGAACTATTACCGGGGTGTTTTCCGCTGCGCGGGGGGACTTGACGTAAATAGCCGCGATAATATTGTCCTTCTCCTTGTTGGATCGAACAAGTTTAGCAATTTGCCGGTTGGATTTTTCCAGCTGGATAGAGTACTCACTCGTAATCTTCTCCAGGTACTCGTTCCGCTGTCGGAGTTCGGCGAGTTCGGCTGCAATTTTGGCCAGTGTATCGCCACGGGAGAGCGGGCTGCGTTCCCGCTGGGAGTCGTGTCGGTTGACGCGGAGGTCTCGGCTTTTCAGCTCGAGGGATCGCTGGTCCATTGGCCGGCTGACTGTCATGTCAGATACTGCGGGGAACTGTGCACTATTGTCACTTGCACTAGCACTGACACTTGCACCATTTAGCGCGGACATCTCGGAAGATGATGAGTCTGTTTCTTTCAACAGCGCGTCGAAAGAGTTAGTCACACTGACTTGAAATTGTGGATTATCCACAGTGCTCATTTTTTGGCTGTGCTCTAGTGAAGGGCTAGCCAATTGAGCCACCCCTGAGGGCAGCGTGTACGCGGGTGTATAATTTAGCGGAAACACAGTCGCGCGGCGCGACTAAGTCGCGTTTACTGAAAGAGAAATATTAGGTGAATTAGGTAGCCCTGAAAAGGGCCGTTTAGAGAGAACTCAAGTCTGAGTAAGAGCGATGCGTAACGGGCGTGCACAGAAAGCGTGCGTTCGGTACGAGCGCTCGAGCAAGACTGGCCATTTACATCCATCCAAGTATATATTTATAGTTACGGTAACCCAACTACTTACGTAACTTTTACTCAACTTTGGTGTCAGTAAAATTTACTCAACTAGACTGAGCAAAACTCGCTTAACAACTTGATTAATTTGTATTTAATAGCAATTTTACAAGGATTTACTTAACTAGGTTTAGTAAATTTTACTAAGTAAATAATTTTCCCCATTAAGCATTTAAAAATTTAATTTTTTGTAGCTTCTAGTGCCTAGACGTTGATTTTTCAATTTTTTTACGATGTACTGTCTAAAATTTTGAGGTGTTGAGCACCTTATCTGATAGATTTAAAGCAAAAAAAAATTTTTTTTTGTTAATTACGCGACGTTTCATTTGTAAAGCCTCCTTTCAACACTTTTTAATTGTACGCCACCAATGATTTAATTTGGCCAAGTGATTAATTTTCAGAGACTTGGAGTTAATCGTTTTGTATTCCAGAGTGTACGAGAATATTACTGTCAGTTTTTTTCAACAGGTGTGTCATTACCGTAACGCTCTTTTAAAGTTTAAAAAATAATTGCATTGAAAATAACGTATACCTTGCTATAAAAGACAAATAGGACTTTTGGATATTTTCATTTTTAATCAGCTTTAGTGATGAAAAGTGCCATAAAAGTCAATCGACTTGAATCGGCATTTTGGACCGGAGCTAGTTAATCGACTTTATAAGATGCCAGATTTCACAATACATTTTAATTTACTTTATAAGTGACTCTTAATAATTTTAAATTAATTATCTTTGTTAGTAATTTTAATTTTTTTTTTTTGACCTTACCAGCGATTTTCCTTCTTTTATTTCATGGAAATGTACGAATAAAAATTTTTGAATGCACTATTTGTCATAATTGCGAGCTTTAATATAGCAACTTTTAATGATTGGAGGTCTATTCCCTATTTGTTCTTGAATTTGTCGTAATTAAATTTTTAGTAACTTAGTACATTTTATTAAATTTTTTACTGTGTATATATTTCGATTTCGTTAAACAGTGTTTGTCCGCATAAATATAGGCTAATAGCATATTTTATTTTAGTTCCTGGTTGATCGACTCAAGTGCATTTAATTTGCGAATAATGGATTTAATTATATGGTCGCGAAGACCTTATTAACCTTTCGTTAAGATTCGATTCTTGTATTTCAAGTACAGAAATAGATTCCTTTATTGTGTTGATATGTACCTATATGGCCAACCAAAATTTTATTTTTTTAATAGAGCTCCTATTCAAACTCATTTTTATCAAAATTATACTTTTATTACGTTTACGTTTGTTGGATTAAGTACATATACGAATTAGAGATTGGAGCAAATTCGAGTGAATCGTCATTTTATAATTCGCCAGCATTGGAGAAATATTAATATTACAAGTGCTTAGAGTAATAGATAAAGGCAATAAAAAATCCTTCTTAGGAAAAAAAATTTCAAAATAAATTTTTAAATTTTGAAATTTTTTCTTACTTATTAAAATTTCTCCAATTTTATTGTGATGATTCCTTTACCATGACATTCAATTTCAATATGATATATACATGAGGAAATTTAGAAATAAAATTCTATTTTTGGTACACAAAAAGAAGGAAATTTTTTTTTTAATGGCACACAGTTTTTTTTTTAATTCTGGGGTCCTATGTAATGTGTACGTAGCAAGAAATACATCTACTTAAAAACTCACCAATACTATCTTTCATTGATTCAACAATGTTTATATTATTAGAAGAATGAGTGTCGTACTCTTGATCACATTTTTCAGTTGTTTGCTTTTTAAGTCATCGAATACAAGTCACATTATCAAAACATTTTTTATCCTTTATAGGTACATGGATTGATGATAGAAGTGCTGCCCCCTCTTAGAAAATTTTCCTGCAGGAAACATCTGCAGATGAGGTATGTGTGTATATTGTCAAAAATTACTGCTGACTCCCCTGCAGACTAGACTGTCTCAAATTTTTAAGAAGAAAAGTTGCGTTCAAATCTAATTTATTGTCAGTATATCAGCGTATATTGTCGTAAGTTGAAGTATTTTTGAATAATTTTTTGAAACAAACAAATTTTTTTTTAATTTACAGTTTTCCAAATATTGTTTAAAAACACTTTAATGCTTCAATTCAAATGTTATCATTCAAATGATTCGATGCATTTCAAAAGACGTACAGATGTACTCACATGTAGTATAAAGTATAACTACTTAAAGTAATCTCTGCCAAAGTTGAGGCCCGAAAGAGTGCTCACTCGAGGGTGGTCGAAAATCTAAACTGCTAGTCCACCAGCTCGAATCGGTCAAGTGCGTGGGAAAATTATAGAATCTATTTTCTATCCCGAAAGTCGACCTTAAAAAAATTGGACCCCCCCCCACACACACAAAAGCGAAGCCAGCCGCAACTTTGCCAGTTGGATTTTTATAATAGTTTAAATCCTAAACCATAAAGGGGGGAAAATGGCCTTTTCATGCCGCTCATCTACTGCTAATCTTGTCTAGGGCTGTGGTATGAATCATCTACGATTGCAGATAATGTATTTCTGATGAATTTGGCGTGCCACCGGTGCCACTAACTTTTTATTCCGATCTTTTCAAATGATAAATTGCTTGCTTATCCGGGTATGCTCGTCAGTAAGTACATCATTCGGAACGAGTCCACGGTGTCGGATAACAAAATACCTTTTTTCTTTTTATCTCTTAATTTGGAGTGGGGCATAATGTAAGTAAAAAATACCTAATCGATAGAAAACTTTACCACCCTACACTCAAGAGTTTTTGTTTTTATCTAATCTTATACCAAATTACGATTAATTTCCGAAATAAACTCCAATTTTTAAATAGGCATTGTATTTGCGAAAAATGTTGAGATTTCTTCCATGCGAGCAAAGTTACCACAAAAACTTCAACTTTGACAACACGTATCCACGATTAAAAAACGACATATCGAAAATACTGGGAACGTTTCAGATGAGTCAACTCACTCTAGAAAACAGATTTTTCAAGTTTTACAGTGATTTTGGCGTCATCTTTATATTTTCATTCGACTCTGCGCTATCCTCGAAAGGCTTCGAGGCAACTACACTAATGTTAATAGTAACTTCGGACTATGGATTAAAAATTTATATTCAAAAATTGTTTGTTGAACACCTTTGTCTAAAAGACACTGATTGTACATACCTACTTTTGTAGAAAGTGTGGTTATTTTTACATAAAATAATATAAACTACAATAGGTTTTTTGCTTGTGACAAGTACTTTCAAACTTAGAAAATTATTCATTATGGAATGAAAAATAAATGAGGAAAAAATACTACTCTCCCTATTAAATTCCTAAGGAATTTTTTTTTTTATGTTTGCTGTGGTATTCGAATGTTATAATTGTCAAATAAAAAACTAATTATTATCTGAATTTTAGATGTATTACTTCAATTTGAGTTTTCAAAATATTTGGAATTTTAAAAATTCTTCAAGCATAATTTCTGCACATTTTTCTGCAACGCAAGCCACAATAAATGGCAATTTTGTTTTGAACTTGGTATTAATAAAATTAAACACTTTCGTAACGTATCAAATTGATTTGTATGTGTAATGGTATTGAACAGCTTTGTAATAAAAATGTTTTGTTGTTAAATAGTAGAACTCATGACCTTTAATACGGAAAAGTTTCTTTAATTAGCACTTTTTTCTTGAACATAAGCATAATGCAAATCTTTACAGTCTTGGTGACTGATATCCACCCAGCCAGTTGATTTCATATGATAAACTGCAAACAAACATAAAAATAATTTTTAATATTAGGGAAGAAACTACGATTGTTCATTTATTTTTCTTTTATGTATTGGTAATGCTGTCTTTAACAGAAAGTGATGTTTATTTTGTTGAATTGTTTCATCAATTTTATCATTAAAATAAATAATGAATAGGCAAATGACTGATTCTGGATCGAATTTTTTTTAAACTGCACCGAGAACCAACAAATTACTAAAAATTTGCTTCCATTAAAAGTTTTCCCTGCGAAGAAAATGTACTTAAAGCCAGTTACTAAATTATACAGTAGTAAATTTATAATAAGATATTGGATACCAATGTTTAAAACCACAAATCGTTAGTAAGCAACTATTTTTGTTCAAACATGAGATTTTCTCTTCCTTCTGTTTTTTACTGGAAGTTATTTCTTATTTATCAGTACATAAAAGATAGAAGTGAAAAAAAAACAGTTGATTCTATATTTTTAATAGTGCCATAATGTAAACAAACAATTCTCCGAATTTTGCAATATTAAAATGACTAATATGATAAAAAAAATCCTTCTCATTTGATTATTAAATATCAAAAACTATTTAGGCCAGATTCGACAGCTGTTTCTCAATTCTTAAAGTACTACACGTACGTTGGTATACACCTCCATTAACTTAGGCTATTTACAAAACGATAAGTTACTTATTATTTTAATTCTTACCTCTAACAATACCACCAGAATATGCATCCCTGTGAGTAGCGTGATAAATAGCTCGTCTACCCAACTCATAGGCTTCTTCATCAGTCAAATCATAACGATAACCAGAATCTAGAACACCATATGCATATATGGAACCAGAGCCAACGCTGAAAACTTTCCCAGGAGTACGAGTTCCTTGAGAGTCAACGTAATACAAGCTTGGTCCTCTTTTGTCCCATCCAGCAACCATCATACCTAAAAAATATAGGCTACTTAGCTTGAACTATTCAAGTGGTTATTAAAACATGTGAATAATTTTTCATTGACTTTATGACAATATCCAGGTACTTTTGGATGGAGCATTTAGATGACTTCAATGGACAAAACAGAAAATCTGTGATAACTCAAAATATCACTAAAACATTCATACCAATACTAAGGCCCATTCCTTTGTAGTTGTAAACCATATTTGACATCAATTTGCTAGCTGCAGCAACGGAAATTCGCGATCTGTTACGCAGCTCGTAGAGGCGACACTGTTTTGTCAACACTCGATCCCAGTACAGACAATCAGCTGCTCCTCCAGCCACGGTTCCCAACAGGTATTCATTGATCGGGACAACTTTTTTGACGGTTTGTGAACCTGCAAACAAGTACATTGATTGATGATAAAGTTACCGTGTTTATACAAGCCATAGCATATTGAAAATTCAAAAAAATTACCAATGTACTCTCCTCCTGTGGCCCGAGAGTCTACTGCGAGTATGATACCTCCCTCGTACATGAAGCCCAACGTAGTGGTACCATGATCAAATTTGATCTTAAGGTGTTGGCCACTTCCGTCTGTTTCTTTGGCAAGTTGACCTAGAAAGTCAGCAGGCTGAAATAAAAATATACAAAAATTATCTCTGAATCTTTCCACCTATATAATAATATTTACAGCATACAGAAACCACCAGTCATTCTTGGCTGCATAACCTCCAAACAAATTCTACTACCATTCACGAAACATAATTGGAGAAATAAAATAAACAAAGGTTGGAAGTTATGAATTTTTTTAACATACATATTGTAAAAACTCAGTTGAAATTTGATAATATTTTGAACTAGCAACAATGGACTTTAGGAGCAATTTGACTGTCAACAAAGATAAATAGGTATTTGAGTGAACTTACGTTGCCATAAGGTGGGATGGCCAGGGCCATGCTATTTGTAAAATTCTGAAATTCGATTTCATGGTGGAATCCATCGATTTGCTGTGAATTATTGAGGTTGATGATAGAATTTAAACCACAAAGCTCAGCAAGCGCCATGTTTCACCGCTTTGTCACGCTGATTTGCACAATAACTTGACCTGACAATACACCACACATTTACAAGTCTTTTTTATATATAAACACACATAATAAATACTCCAAAACACCTTCTTGTACACCTATATATTATTCTGGCCTTTCCGAATCCGGGTGCCCGGAATGCGGAATTTTTGTGGTCGCTTGTTCGGTTGGTAGGCCGAGTTCCTTGGACCCCAGGGCATGGGGTATTGAGTATAGGGTCCTCATAGCTCATAGGTACGCTCGTTAGTACTATTTTGAACGACTCCTTACTTTACTGTCTTCAAGGGGCTCAAGGTAGGGAACTAAGACGCAAAAATCCTATGAGCACGTTTTTCTTCGTTCGGTCAGCGGATGATCAGGCCTATCAGGCAGGCTGAGTTGGCTGAGTAATGGTCGAATATTTCAATAATTTCATGCCCACAGTCCTCGACTGTCATACGCCATCTGTTGGATTTCAAATGAAACAGCTCACATTTTGCACAAAAATTATGCAGTTTATGCCTTATACTCATGCATAGGACCATCACCCATCACAAAAGTACAGTTGTTACACCGTAGAAAGTGGAGACACGAAATTATAACGATGGGCAGAATAAAGCGGGTAAAGTATAAACAAATAAGTGAATTTCCTAATAATCTTTTACGACTTAGCCATATTTTACAGTAAACTAGAACAGAATAGGTGTCAACGTTATTAACTTTCTCAAAATAATGAAAGTCTTGCAGTCCAGTAATAATTTTTGAATACTTGCAAAATTTAAAATTAGTTGATAACTTTTGACTCATTGCTGAAAACAAGTCATGGTTATGAACATTGGTGAAGTCGTTGACTTTGAAATTGAATTATGTAGTTTGAAAAATAATAGACATGTTTTTTAATTGCAGTTAAAACAGCATTGTTATTCTGTAGAGGATGTTAAAAAAGCTGTGGAAACAGTTAAAAAGGGGAAAAAATCGATTTTCGCAGCAAGCCAATCGTATGGTGTTCCTTATGCAACGTTACATTCGAGATGCAAAGGTATTTACGATTATGATGTAAAGAAGGGTACTAAGCCTATTCTCAGACGGACAGAAGAGAAAGAACTTGTCAAGTGGATTTTTCAATTAAGTAATTGTGGATTTACTGTACTCAAAGAACAATTGCTTGACACTGTCCAGGTTATTATAAAAAACTCAGAGAGGCCTAGTCCATTTAATGGTGGCAGACCCTCTAGACACTGGTATGAGGCATTTCTTCGGAGGAATCCAGAAGTATCCGAGATTATGTCACAGAGCTTGAAGACTCGAGCCAACGTGTCGGAAAAATTCATCCAAGATTGGTTTAAGAAAGTAGGTTCACACTTGAATTACAAAAATTTACTTAATATTGAATCCAGCAGGATTTTTAATTTAGCTGAATTATCATTTATGCTGAATCCAAAAAATGGAAGAGTGCTGATGCAAAAAGGGTGGAAAACAGTTCATAGTAGTTCTGAAAGTGATAAAGAGTGCCTCACAGCTTTAATTGGTGGAAACGCTGCAGGAAGTTTGCTTCCTCCTATGATCATCTATGACTACGAAAGAATACCAAAAAAAATGGCTGATAATTTTCCTGATGGATTTGTGATTGGGAAAAGTGCTAGCCAGTGGATGACAACTGAAACTGCTCATTTATATATTTCAAATTACTTTTACCCGTGGTGTGTTGAGCAAAAGTTAAAGTTTCCAGTGATACTTTACGTCGATGGACGTTGTTCTTATCTTACCAAATCCTTAAGTGACTTTTGTTGTGAAAAAAAAATTGAACTGATTGGTCTTATCGCTAATAAAACCCATGCACATCTACCGACAAATTTGGGATTGTTTCATCCTTTGGAGATGTCTTACAAAAATCAAAATAAAATATGGAGAAGAAAAAATGATGAACAATACTTGACAAAAATCGATTTCCCAATGGTTTTAAAAACATCACTAGATTCAATTGATTTTAAAAGCATTTTTAAAACATTTTTCACTGATTGTGGTCTACATCCATTTTCACCTGACAGTACTGAATGTAAATTAGTGAGTGAAAGTTGTGAAGGGTTATCAGAAAATCTGAGTGCTAATGACGATGGGTTTGAAGTTACTCGTTTGAATAAAATGTTAATTTTTATTGAATCTTTTATCAACCCACGAACCTTAGAAGAATTTAAACAAAACAGAAACTCTAGTTGGACTGGGGATATTGAATCAACAGATCTGTATGATTTTTGGGTAAAGTTCAAAAATTCATGTAATAATAGACTACAAAATGAACAGGAAATCATAGAAACAAAAAATATGCCAACAGATTTGGATACAACTCAACACAGTGACACTATTTGTAAGCAATCTAATAATAAGAACTTGAACAGTACACCTCGTAATAAGGTGCAAATGGAGTCTGGTGCAAAAAGTAGTTGTGAGAATAGCTTGACCCAAGATACTCCTTCAGAATCAAAACAAATAGTGACTTCATTACACTCACATGAACAAGTAAACCTAAGTACAACTGAAACTGATTTATTCTCAGATGAGCAACAGGGGCAGTTGAAAAATAAAACATACCGTGTGGGTAGTAATAATATAAAAAATTTAATTGTTTCAAATTCCTCGAATAAAAAGTTGATCATAAAAGTATATCCAATATCATGAAAACAATACATAAATTCTTATTTTGTATAAAAAAATTGAATTTGGTGGGCTAATGTAGAAAAATATTATTTTGACTCATTGAATAAATGTTTTAGCCACTCAAACATATTTATTTTTTTGAACTCAAAAGACTTTACTTTGCTTTAATTAAAATAACTATTAAAACAGTTTAGGACCGTATTTCAAAATGCAGGTGCCGCATTTTTTCGAAAATCCCTAATCTGTGTAAGGTTAAAGTACTTACTAATTATGAAACAACTTTTCGCATTTTTTTTCTCTATCGTCTTAAAAAAAGCGGACATGCTCTAATGCTAGTGATTTTGGTTTTTCTTAAATCGCTCCAACTTTAGTAACTTATTATAATTTTTTTATATTGTTTTTGTGCAAAATAGACTGTTTTTTCTAATAAAATTGAAACACCTAACGTGTCCCTATTCGAAGTGTTAAGCGACTAGTAGCGTCGCCCTGAGGGTTCGATTTGGAACTATATGTTTCCTCAAAGTATGCGTTCAAATCGTCGCTGTAGCAACGACGTAGAAATTGAGTTTTTTTATTTCCTTAACCGATTTAATGGATTATGTGGGTGAAGGTTCACGCAAATATGTGGAAGATAAAAATGTGGCCAACGCCAACCACATTTTTTACTGTGCTATCGAGGCACAATCGTCCAAATAAGTAAAATTAGTATGTTTGTGTTTGAAGTCCACTGAAATATGATTAAAAAAATAAAAACTCATCAGTACTACCACGACAATTTGAACGCATACTTTGGGGAAACATATAGTTCCAAATCGAACCCTCAGGGCGGCGCTACTAGTCGCTTAACACTTCGAATTATGAAAAAACACCAAAAGGCTTGTCACAGTGTTTCATAATTTATGTCCCGATTATGGAACGTCCTTCATAAAGTAATTTGTGGGTACTAATTTTAAGTTACTTGGAGTACGTTGCTCAAATGACATGATTTTCTTTTGATACAATTGCATTTAATGCCAAATAGTTGGTTGTAATGGAATCGAATTTCATTTTAAAAGTTCGTTTCATAATACGGACAACTAAACAAGTTAGGTTATGCTGGATTATGTCCCTATTATAAAACAATTATACAGAGAAACTTGTACTTTGAATTGAATGTTAAAATCGAGCCTTTAAAAAGATGAAATATTGCTTCAAGATCTTCATTCATGCATAGCAGGTTTAGCCAAAGCAATAGAAAATAAAAATATAGATACATTGAGAATATCCAGAAAGGTTGAAATAACCGATACTTAATTTGCCAAAGGAATATTGCCCAAAACAATTCATGAAGAACTCAGTCATGTAAACATTAAAATCACTGTATGTTTCGGCGAATGTGCTTATTTATCAAACAAAATAAGACAACAAAAATTAATAGAATGCCACAAGAGTTTCTTCGGTGGACACAGGGGCATGCATAAAACTTACACAAGAATACGAGAATGTATAAGAAAAGATATTGAAGATATGAGAAAAGATATTGAAAATTTTGTACGAAAATGCAAAATTTGCCAAGAACAAAAACTAACACGGATAAAAAACAAAAGAACCTATGATAATGACTGATACTCCAGCTGAAGTTTTTTCAAAAACAGCCATCGATACTAGCAACAACATCTGGTAATAAACATATATTAACTATACAATGTTTATTTTCAAAATACTGTGTAGCAGTAGCTATACCCGACATTTGAACTATCACAGTCGCAGACGCTCTGGCAAGATATTTCATAGCGTTGTATGGAGTGCCCAAAATAGTACTCGGCGATAATGGAGAGTTTTCGAAATAATATATTAACAAATTCAGCCCAAATTTTCGGTTTTAACCTAAAGACCACTACACCTTACCATCCCCAATCTAATGATTCATTAGAACGTAGTCATGCCATGCTTGCAAGCTTTTTAAAAACAAAAGCTACAACTAAACAGGACCGGGATAAAATTTTACCTTTTGCTATACATGAATACAATACATCAATGCATACAGCTACCGTATTTACACCAAATGAAAGAGTATACGGCAGAAAACCACGTTCACCAAATCCATATCCAACTGAAAATCAAATGCAATCTTATAATAATTATCTTATTGATTTGATATGTTGTTTAAAAGATATGCATGAAAAAGCCCACGATGAACTTATGAAACGTAAACATAAAAGTAAACAAAATTATGATAAGCATGCTACACCTCAGAATTTAGAAGTTGGTATGAAAATTTACTCAATAAAAGAACCTTGGAGAGGAAAATTAGATAAATATTACAATGGAATTTTTGAAATCACAAATATAAATAAATATAATAACGATTTAACACTTAAAGCAGAGAATTTAAAAATAATCATCAAACATATGAATAAAGTAAAGCACTGTTACGAATAAGGCTTGCCCAACGAGACTTACTCCAATTTAAGTACGCATAAGACAAAAATAAAAATTTTAACTCTTGCAATTCACTACTCGGATATGAAAAGTTATTTTCATACAATTTTTTTTTTTAATCAACAGCCAAGTTTTTTCAATATAATCAACTGATATTTGTTACTTTATTGTGAACTCCGTTAAAAATTTACATTTGTTTATAAGTTCATAATACATGACTAATTAGAAATTAGATTAATAATAAGATCGAACCATAACAATTTTGTAAGGGAACAATTTCAGTAGTTAAAATATACATAACTAAACCTAAGTTAATGAGTTTCCAATCTGAAATTCTTTCTAAGATATTAAAGTGCAAGCAACGTTCAAAATTTATTACCAATAATACCCAAATGTTTAAACCATACAAAAAAAAAATAAAACGAATTTTTATAATCAAATAAAATTTCACAAAATTATTTTTTCAAGCTTACGTATACTACTGGTTAAAATTATACTCTTTTATTGTATTACAAACAACTTGTGAACATAAAACAAATTATATGCACATGCGAAACCATCAACGGAAGATTTCACGTTTTGAAGATGTATTTCCAACCACTGACCTTCAACAACATTTTGTTTAACACTAATGCGTTGTAAAGTTGTAACAAAAATCTACAGTGGAATTCATGTCTTATAGTTCGCAAAAAGCTTTTCAAACATGTAAAACATCAATTAAAATAAACCTCATAGTGTGATAACACAATTTTACACAGGATTAAAAGCGATATAATACAGGCATGACAGCAACACTGCAGTACCTCTTCTCACTTGATTTCAATTGAGCAATGGAGCAAGGTCAATGAAGAATTACGGATCCTGCAGAAATGTCGCGTAAAACATCAACGCCATTAGGATACTTTAAAGCTGCAATCAAGAGTCCACCACCATAAATAAAGGATACAAAAATAATAATGATAATAATAATAATAATAAATAAGAAATTGGCGCTGTGAGACTTGGCGCAGTGCTTTATCTATAAAAGTGTAAGTTAATTTAATCTATTAAATATTATTGTTTCAATACAATAAATGTATTAAAAAAAGATGAAAAATAAGTAAGTATTAATTTGTCAGTATATTTAAGGGGACCGCAGACTTTATTGTGGGGTTTATTGGTAAAATAGCATAACCTTCATTCAGAATTATGATGACGACTTTAAACCAATTAATAAAAATCTATTCTCAAACTATAAAAACTTCTCATCATATAAAACGTAACAAACGAATTACATTACTAGTACCCATGAGCGTTTATTACTGTTCATGCTGTGAGTATCACGCCAACATAGAGGGAAAAATAGAGTTTGGACAGTATTGATATTTATAATGTTTATATTATCATATGTTACCATGTGTATGTATAGACGTATATATTTATAAATAACGTTGAATCTTTTAGTCAGTACTTACCAATGATTGTTTATGACTGATCGTGCCATGATTTTCATGCCCGTGTTGAGGGGAATCTGAAGCACCATTTGGAAGCGTACCTAATTAAACCTTATTTTTATTCTTTAGTCTTGCAAAAATATAAATAAAAAAAATGTGATGTATGATTCAAAAAATATTGGATTGTATTAACAATAAAAAAGAAAAAATGTTACTGTATAGAGTTATATTTATATTAGCAAAGGATTGAAAAAAAATACTTTATAAAATACGTGCTGCAGCGTTAATCATTAAAGGGGTGTATTGTCACCAATGTCAGCTTCAATCAAAATCGTTTTATATTTCTTATGAAATTAAATAATAAAAACATACATGAATAAAAATTTAGTAAGTATCGAAATTACTGGAATATTTGTGGTGATTACAGATTTGCATTCGTTAAGTTTTTTAAGCAGAAGACTGCATTACTAGACAGCAAATATCATATTTGTTAACGATTGAATGTGCCATAAATTGTCATACCAACGTTGAGGAAAAGTAAAAGCGTTCTATACAGAAACATATAAATACAATTATGTATACGGAATCATTTGCTCGCTAAGTATTTTGCTGTTGAATAAAATTCAAGTTTAGTACTTTACTGTACCTTTCAATTAAAATTTTGATTATAATAATGTAATAAAATAACAATGAAGTTGTATTAGTTTATTTAAGGGAGATTCATACACGCGTAATCGAATATTTACGTTATTGATTAGTAGAATTTATAATGACTTTACCATTATAATTACATATATACGTTCACATATTTCAGTGGATTTTTGAGTTATAAATTATCATAAAAATAAATAAACGATATTAAATTAATATAGAACTCCTTTATAGAGAGATATTAAGTAGAATGTATATTGAATGATAGTTAATAAACTTATCGGCTTCATTGTATTTTTGAATGATACTATGAGTGTTTACCTTAGGTACTTGACGATTTTATCATTTAGCTTAATATCTCTCTTAAAATTAACCATAAATGAGTCCCTATATCTGATATCTCATTTAATATCTATTATTTTACAGAGCTATTTAATTAGGATTGAAATGGTCTAAGAACTTTTTTATTATATTATAGTGTAAAAAAATTGTACATTATAATGATATTGCCAAATTAACACGATTTACAACTTTGCAACTCTGCAACTACATTGTTACGTCGGCGCGACGTACTATTCGAGTTTAAGCTTTCGCTTAATAACTCGGGACACACGCTGGGCACGTTAGTGGGACACGGAGCTAAAGGGACAGTTCTATCTAACGACGCGATATTTCCAAAGGGGCTACGATTGTTTTAACACAACTTGAAGCGATCAGTATGCAAGGAATATCCCGATGCACTTAACTTGCGCGCGGTGCGCCTAAAGTTAGTCGGTTTTATCCAGAGCGGTGTACTGAAGGGTATCTTGTCCGCAATCTATACGATGGTAGCACTGTTACGGGAAAAGGGTTTTGTTTCTCGCGACCAGACTCGGATGTATTAATACCGTCGCGAGTACCAACTTTCGCTTTAATTCTGTTAGTTCTTGCTATGATAGTACCACTACCGTGTTGGATAGTGGCGTGCACGAAAAACAACCTTAACAATTTTCAAGGGTCCACGAGTACCAATACAGTGGCGGATATTAGTAAAGGCGTAAACAACTTTAGTTATGGACCCAGCCGAAAAAAATTACAAACGGAAAAGAAACAATACTAGAAAATTATAACTTTCACACTTACTTTTATTTAAATATAACTGGAGTACACGGCGAACCAGTACGAGCCGAGGTAAGTAAAGAGGTTTTTGCCACGCGCTCGTGGAGGACTGAATGATAGCAGAGGCGGACTCTAACTATTTAGTCGACCGTTCGAGGGTGAAAAACAAAAATTAACTGGCTTTTCCGGGGTCTTCCGGCCTTTTTATAAGGAGTAGTGGACCTCGGTGACGCGCTGGTTCGATAACAACACAGGAGAGCTTGCCGGGGAAAAATCTTGCAAAATTGACAATAGCCGAAAATCCCATTGTCTAGAACTGCTCTAGTTTAGCCACTCAGAAATTGGAACTTCCCACGTCCAGTTCACTCTCCTCTTTGCGTTGAAAGTGTATCATTTTTAAAACTTTTAAACCCTATAGACGCCGTATTGTACGTTCTCTAAGTCTTACACACGATTCTTAGTACACTCCTAACAATCAGCCGTATACAAGCAGCCAGACCCTGCATGGTGGACCATTTTTACAAATTTTTATACATTGTAACATAATTGCCGGTAAATAGTTAAAACATCTTTTACTTTCTACACCTTTTATCAATCACGCTTTCCCATTATTTTTGCTTATCTCTCTTTCTACTATACATTACTTTCGCAATATTTTGTTACTTATTCACATTTATTAATACTCGACAACTTACACTTCCAACAACGTACATTTTCAACTTACACTTACCGCTCTCTCTGGCACTGCGATTGTTTTCTTCTTGGAACTCCAAGAATTAGCATCGTAAACAAATAGCCGTAGGAAGCATTATCTCAACTTATCTGTTTATTCCCATTTCTTATGGTTTCACTAGTTACTATTATTCTAAATTATTCATTACTCGTTTTACTCGTTGATTTATTACGCCGGTCAGTTTACTACTTAAGATTCTTGCTGAAATTCTCAATATACTGTAACTAAATAGTTTTATACCCTAGTTATCTTACTAATATATAAAGCAAAGTCGCTTAAACCGTTGTAATCGCTAACCGCGAAAACTACTGAACCGATTTTGCTGAAATTTAGCATACCGATTCTTGACACTTCCTAGATGGTTTTAGTATGGTTTTTATGTTGAAAAATTTAATAACAATAGCAATAAACAAGCTCAAAGTTTTGCAAAAATACGCCTGCTTTTCACTTTAGTTCAGTAGGATCCGCTAGGTGGCGTCGAGGTAAAATTGAAGCCACCCGAAATCAATGATAGTGAAGAGTAGTTATAAGTTGCTCCGCCGAGACGACGATTTCCGTAGTCGTTTTTTGGCAGTCCACTAAGAACAAAGGTATTTGTCGTGAAGCTGGGCATCCCGGCTACCGCTTACACGCTTCATTCATGGGCAAGCGAAATACATCGGCGCCCGAATCGCCAAAATAACCGAGTGCCACGGAAAAATAGGCGTTCGAAACATCAACGTCTAAGGCAAAATACCAGGAGACGACCGGCCAGAGCTCAACCTGCTTCACCAACACTACAAGGTTTGGAAGCCCTTCTTCCATCCAACCTGGTCCTAGAAGATCAAGCCAAGCAGAACAACCATGAGGAGCGTGAGCAGACATTTCGGCTTGAAGGTTTACCAGCCTCCTCCTCAAAAGTTGGTCGCGAGAGGAACTCCACGAAGAAGATATTCTTCAGGCCAACTACCCTGACTAACAGTCAGCAGATAGTGATCCAGGGAACGACCCGGAAACGAGATTTAGTTCGTTCAGCTACTTACCTTCCTCTAGCGCGTTCACCTTTTGCAAAGACTCCAAGGGTAAGGACGAAGCAACCTCGGGTCCAGATACCCGAGCTCCGCGATCCCCGTCAACTGAGCAGAGTTAAGCGGAAAATATTTGCCGTTTATCAAACGCCTGATAAAGCATGTCAAATAATCGACCCTCACCAACTCTCCATCGTTAGGAAAAAAAAAAAATGAAGATAAAAACCGGCCCTTTTTAGGGCCATCAATAAATTTTACCGTAAAGTAACTGCCTTCAATCTCATCGGTCTTTTTAAAAGACATTCAACGTTGAACTACTGTTCCAAAAAAATATATATATTTATTAAGATTGCTGTTTCAGAGTAATGTCTTACAGGAACATAAAGCTAATAAAGGATCTGCCCTTTGCTGGCAGACATCGAAAGCAGAGCGGTTTGTCGTAAGTCTGGGAACCCCGGCCACCGACGACTTTCTGCACTCAAATTACATAGGCCAGAAATTACTTTTCCTCCAAGATTAGCGTTCAGCTAACCTGGTCAATCTCATTGGCCCTTTTCAGGGCCATTAAACGTTGAACACCTGCCAAAGTATACATTGTAATTGACAAAGTATAACAAACACAGCACTTTTTAGGGCGCACAAAATTTTTTAACAATGCCTCGAATCGCAAGAGGGTGAATCGGGAGGAGAACTTCTAATGCTTTAAATGTTTACGACTTTAGGAGTCAAGAAACTGATGCCGAACATTCATTGAGAGTAGAACAGCAACGGCAAAATCGACGATTGAACAACCATTTAAGTGACAGATCCGCTTTCTGTTACAATCCTGACATTGATTACTTAAATCTTCCATCAATTCAAATTGGCGGAATGGTTTCTATTTGCACTCATTGTGGCGCTAAAAAATGGAGAGATGAAGCTCCAGGGCTCTGTTGTTCTGGTAGTAAAGTTTCCCTTGATCCACTGGAAAATCCTCCTGAATTGGTAAGATGTCTGTTAATGGACGAACACTCTCTATCAAAACATTTTCTTGATAACGTCAGACGTTACAACACGCAATTCGAAATGACGTCATTTGGAGGGAAAGAAATTAAAGAAGGAAACTTTATGCCAACTTTCAAAATCCAAGGTCAAGTATACCACTTAATAGGTAGCTTACTTCCTGAACAGAACAAGAGTCCGCAGTGCTTACAAATCTATTTCATGTTTGAAGCTGAACAAATTTCTATTCGGTCAGATAATGCCCTAAAAAAAACTTTGATTGAATCATTACAAAAGGTGATGCATGATTGCAATCCTCTTATAAGAATTTTTAAATTCAATTATGACTCTCGAACAGTAGATGAACTTGAAAACTTAAAATTGATTATTCATGCCGATCGAACTCCTGTTGGGGAGCATCAAGGACGATACAATGCGCCTAGAGGGAATGAAGTTGCTGCACTAATAGTTAACGAGGAAAAAGGCCCTAGAGACATTATTTTACATGGTTGACATGGGCGGTAGGAGCGAGTTTCTGAGCTCCACCGATTCTATGATTCCTTGCAATATCCTCTTATGTTTGTTTTTGGAGAAAATGGATATTCTATTGATGTACCACTTCACGTTGTTCCAAACAAAACTGTTTCTTGCATGCAGTTCTACTCTTATAGGTTTATGTTAAAAAATGATCATATAAATTACCTAATTTATTATAAGAACTTACTCAATCAATTTGTTGTTGATATGATGGCAAAAATGATAACAGTGCGCTTACTTTACTTGCGAACACATCAAAAACAACTGCGTGCTGAAAGTAACATTCATCTACGAGATGCAATAAATAATGATCGTAACATTGAACCCTCCAGTATCGGACAGCCTGTAATTTTACCATCCTGATTCACTAGCTCACCGCGATATATGCATGAAATACGTACTCATTAGGGTGGCGCAAAAAAACCAAATATTTTTTTTTTTAAGTGTCACTTGAAAAAATGTTAATTTTTAATGTGCTAAAAATTTCCTTCAAAGGACAGTTAAAAAAAAATTGTTGAGAGGTCGCTCCAAATTTTTTAAGAATTAAAAAAATGGCCAAAAACTGAATTTTTTTTCACGTATATTTTTTTTCTCGTTACGGTATAATTTTACAGACCAAAAAATACTTGTTTGTACGTAATATAGCGTCTCATCCTGCTGCCCTTACAGAAAGTATAATCTTTTTAGATTTAATATGATAGCAAATTGTTATTTATATAAAAAAAAGTAAGCTATTAAAGTCCGTACAGTGTTGCTATCTAACCTAAAGGCGAGTCCTTATATTAAATGTCTTTTAATTATAATTGTTACTTATAATCTTTGATAGATTGCTGAAAAACGTTCTGAAAAAACAAGCTTGTATATTATGCATACAATTCATTTATTTGAAATTTGAGACCAGTATGATAAAAACGAAACTATTCAGTATAGAATTCCTGTAGTATAGTTTGAAAAAAATTTACTAAAAGTTTATACACTATAAGATAAAAGATATAGGAATAACGTTATGAAGTTTTATACTAACTCCCCATTTTTTTAAGATACAGGAATGTGTAGCGTATGTCTTACAAGAAGAGTTACGCACACTTTCATGGACTGTGGGCACTTCGCTTGTTGCAAGGACGACGCAATAAAGTTATTTAATGCCCATCCACCATCTGCTGAAAAATACCCGATTTGTAAAGCTCTCATAAACCATGAACCAAAAAGAATTTGCATGAAATAATTGAAAACGTTATTTCTAAAATTGTAAATACTACTTTTTATGGTATTGCAAAAATACGCCTGCTTTTCACTTTAGTTCAGTAAAATCCGCTAGGTGGCGTCGACATAAAATCGAAGCTACCTGCAACATAATTAAATAAGTGTGGTTATCATAAGCTGGAGCGTCTCCGTGCTGTTGCAGTCGAGCTTCAGCATTTCAACAAGTTGTATAGAGAATGCTGATGATAGTCTTGCAGCTGGGTATCCCGGTTACGGACTACACTCTTCTCTAAGGGGGAAGGGACCTAGGTGTCCATTCACCCTGATTCTCGACAAGTGCGATCATATATAATAAATTAATACCAACCGATGCTGTCTCTGCCACAATACCAGGAGACATATCTAGCAAGAGCACAATCTGCACCAACTCTTCATAGCAGTCCCACCATCCCACCTGGTGCAGTTAGAGAATTTGTGGCTACAAATGTAAGCAAGGGAAAACAGCTCTGAGGGGCACGGGCAGCCACAACGGATACCTTCTTGGTCGTCGCGTCCCCAACGCGCTTACCCACATGTTCCCGTCTAACGATGAGCGGTTGGTTATCCGGGGAATGACCCGAAGACGAGATATTCTTTGGTCAGCGGCGTACCTCCCTCCATCACAGTCTCCGTACATCGAAACTTCCAGGGTAAGAATCAAGCAACCCGTAGCCAGCTCTTCATCATCAGGAATAATAAGAAAGAATAGCCTGAAAGTCTCACCACTGGCGCTTTTTAGGGCCATTATCAGTATTTGCGTTTCCTACTTAACCATCAATTTAATCGGTTCTTTTTAGGATCCACCTAAGTGTAAACTACCTTGCCAACAACTACATTTTTATTACCATTTCCGGAAGCGATTCGTCGACTAAAAGACTATATTAACTAAAGACGGGCACTATTAAACCAAGTCAGCGATTCACTAGCAGACGTCACCTGCGGAGTTGTTCTTCGCAAGGCTGGAAAACCCGGTGACCGACAACCCTATACTACCCTTTCGACTCTAAGCATTCAACCAGGAATCACTGATCCTCTCCAAGGTCTGCGTTGGGCAAACCTATAACAGCTATGAAGGAAAAAAAACTTGAGCCGACGGGACAGCCGCCACTGGACAAGTATCACTAACCAATCTCCCCATCCAAGATCACCAAAACAACTGAATCTGCAACTAAAAAAGGTGCTTAAGACACCAACGTCTTCGACGTTATACCGGGAGACGTTGAAAAAGAGCACTACAACTAGCCCCAAAGCTTCGGACTTTGTAATTTTTCTCCCAATCAGTCTAGGTCTTCAACAGCAAGCCAGAGAAGATCACCCTGAGATATCCAGGCAGTCACAATTGCTGTTAACTGCAATCAAGAAAGAGTTAACTTAAAAAGCTCACCGGTCTTTTTTAGGGCCATCGGACGTCGAACTACCTTGCCAACAAATATATTAGAACTTAACAAAGTTGACAGAAAACAGCCTTTAGGGGTCACACAAATTTTAAGCATACCAAAAGTCGCAAGGGGGTGAATTGGAAGAAAAACTTCAAATGTATCTAATAAATACAATTTTACTTAGGCGTCAAGAAACTGACGCAGAAAATTTATCGAGATTGAAACAGCAGCGTCAAAATCGACAACTAAAGAGTCCATTACGTGAGAGATCAGCTTTTCATGGTACCCTCACAGCAATCTCTGAAATCTTTGAAGATCCTAATTCAGATTTTTAAATAAGTAGAAAATGTATTTGTGTTTTTGTAGCAATAAAAAATGTAGGGCTTAAGGTCCAGGACTTTGTTGTTCTGGTAATAAAGTTGTGAGATAAGAGAAAAAACTCTTTTTTCAATACATATTTTTTGGGGGTTTAAAATCTTAACAGCTTTAAAAAATAGCCGTTTTCGTGAATTACACGGGAGAAACTGTAAATCAACGGCTTCTTATGGCCACCGATTATTTTATGGCATAAAGAACGCACGGTACTTTTCAGCATAATTTTTTTTTTTAATTTTTACACCTTATTATTTGACCAAATAAACTATACGGATTCCGAAAAAGTATGTTTTCAATAAGAAGATTTTTGTTTTGAGATGTATCAGGAATATGTGTAAAATTTCTAACTTAAAATGTTTCACATTACATGTCAACACACTACGGTGTTTTATTTAGTAAGTCTCGGGCGAAGCTGAGACGGGGGGCTGCTAGTATATTATATACTAGTAATTAAAAATATACAAAACACTCTTGAATATATAAATTTTAAAGAATAAACTAATTCTAATTGTATATTATACATGTTGGATAAAAGCTGCATTTACTGGGAGTACATCATCAACCAACAATATTTTTAAGGACATTTTTGCCATGGAAAAAAAAGTAAAAGTCATTCTGTATACACCATCGCCACGAGAGCTATTTTTCAGCTGGAGAGATAGCAAGGTAGTGCTGATTGAAAAGCGTTTTTGTCTCAAATGTTAATTTCTTTACCATGGGTGCCGTGAAGATATAAATGTCACGAAAATAACTCCGAAAAAAATACTTTTTACGTATATAATGAACAGATAAAAGTTTGAAGCAAGTATTAGGTTGTTTGAGACACCACACATGCACATGTGCTTATTTATAAAAGTATGTCAGCTGCTCGTGTACGTATTTCCAACTGTGGTCCATGGGTATAGAGACCATGTTAAATACCGACCCCTATTGTAATTTAAGTGATTGATTCACAATAAGTCTGATAGTGATACATATGTGTAGTAACTGCAATGCAAAACCAAATAGGACCTGTATGAGGACCTAAAATGTTTGTGAGTATATACATCATCACTTATGAGATAAATCGTATTTTCTGTACCTAATACCTTAATAACGACATCCACATTCTGGACGAATAATTGCAAACTATATGAAACTAATATCCTGCAGCAAGGTTACTCTCAACAACGTATGTAATTAGTAAAGGAACATGTAAAAAACTTAAAGGTAACTAAAGATAATAAATATAATACTTTAAAGAAGTACTATTAGCATGGACCAGGTGAGCAAGTGAATCTTTCAGCATTAAAGGTCCTATGCTTACCGTAAAAAACTTCAGCACCTAATAATGAGTCGATAACATAACTAAAATGCTCTAAGCATATAGTGTGTATCGTGTTACCTACGAATTTTTTCCAAAGTTTCTAATGCAGAAAGGCGATTTTTTAATTATCTAAATTAATTTTAAAATGTTAAATGACGATTTACAATGCTATAGCAACAAATATCAAGATATTACCGTTATAGTATCTTTCATTTTTTATTCGACATAATTATTCCACATATCGTTATTTAACATAACTATTCTACATGGCATGGCGTATATTCTACATACAGAGATCTTAATTGTTAAAATAAACATAAAATCATTCAGCATGTTGCAGGTAGCGCTAGTTCTACGTGATAAAGCATTTAAAACAATCGGCATGGAACTATTAAGCATTTAAAATTCAACATCATGCGAAGTTCAACTCCAAAAAAAAAATTATTTTAGATGATCATGGTTACGCATGATATTTTCTACATATACAAATCATTACAAAACATAATTATATTCTGCATAATACAATGAGCCTGACAGAAGTTTTGACACAAGTACTTAAAATATGTAGTACAAATATTATGAAGAAAGAGAGTATGTTTAATAATATGCTGAATGATGAAATGTGAATGTACAAATGTAAAAAGTGGGTATAAAGGATGAAACACATGTTGAATAAGTATCATCAATTAAAGTAGTACGTATTGAAAACACGTCATGAACGAGTATATGCTGAATCAAATAATGTCATAAAAATATTGAAAAAAGTTATTCACTTCTGAAAAAAATAATGTTGAACTGATTGAATGTGCAATAAAAATATGTAGAAAATAATTCAGGACAGAATTAGAATTTTTAGAACCATGTAAGAAAGCTGATAACTTAGACATACCTACATTGCTTGGTTCTCCTTAAGTAAAAATTGTTTCCACCCATTAGACATGTCAATATGTAGATGCTTTCAACATACCTATTGTTTTACATAACACTTTTACTTGTGTAGAATTGGCAAATGTTAAATAACAGAATGTTAAAACTGCACGTGTTCAATATGCATGCCTAGATAGGATTTCCGGATGTATAGGATTTACCCTCTCTCAAACTTGATGTTCCAATGTCGCCGTGGGAATGCTATATTTTTTTGGCAAAATATTTATTATTTGTGAAACTATTCTTTTAGTTGATCCTATTTATTTTTACCTGTAATGAATCAGTTAGAAAACACCAGCATAAACGCTAAAATAAGGGGGCTTTTTTAGCTCAAGAAAGACTATATCCCATTTTTATGAGAGAATTAAAAAGAATCACATAGTCAAGCAGAAAACAGTGGATTCATATATAGTAAAGAATTGATAGAAATGCAGGTTTTTTAAATCATAAAAAGTCCAAAAACTTGGTAAAAATATCTAAATAACTATTCTGCATTTTGGGCTAGTTTTTCCATAATTTTCAATATTTTACCTTATTAATAATAGAAATATTTTTTTTTATTGTTTTTTACAAAATTTATATGCTGGTGCAAATTTTCATGTGTACAATCTCGACTAATTTTAACATTTATGTACTTACCTAAAATAAAAAATGTAAAATATAAATTACAAACAAATTTACAAAATAAGCTTGTAAATGACTAATAAAATTTGTATTCCTAGACATAAACAATTTCTCATGGATTCGTTAAATTACACAGCTACAATATGAAAAATTTTCACCCACAAAAAAACGTTCCAGATGCATCCTTGTAACCTGAGTTATTTTTTTAAAGTTTACTGCTCTTCAAAAAGCTTTGAAAGTAATACTTTCTCAAAAAAAAAAAAAAAAAAAGAATAAGAAGGAGGATTCACAAGCTAGTTAAACATCTGATTAGCGCAAGCAAAACATCAAAGAGGGAAGAGTTGGGTGCAAAGAATTGTCAATTAATTGTAATTCTATTGTATGAATCATGTAGAATAGTATAAAAGGAAAACATTATTTGCACAATGTTGCGAGCTTGTATCACTCATTGAGATAGTACTCACGGCTTTTTTTTCTTACTAGTTACTTACGACGACCTTAATCCTTCGTATTGTTTTTTTTAGTTGCACTTTTTCGCTGATACTCGATTAGTGTGTATTTGTATATGAGTTTATGTGTAAATGTGGTAACTAAAATATTCTGTAAATAAAAACAATTTAACGAGGTAATTTTATGATAAAAACATGGTGAAATAAAAAAAATGAGTATGTAAAAGTATTATATAAAACCAAATATGTGACGCAAATTAGTAATCTTTAAAATATAATAGTTTACGTGAATACGATTGAAAAGACCAAATAATAATTTAAATTGCGCGTACTCTATAGAAAATAAAAAAAAAAATTTCATCGTAATGTTATATTTGCAGAGTTAATGTTTATGGTTACATTTTTAAATGATTGAAGCAAAGTTGTATGTGAATAAAATATGTATAAATCATTAACAAACTAATTGAGTAAAAGTATTATATTTCAGAAAACCAAACATGAATAGCAAGCTGGTAAACTTATTGAGAAAGTTATGTACGTAAGTACATTTGAAAAGACAGAAGTTATTTGAAATATGCGGAATCTTTTGAAAACTCTCATCAAGTAGAGATTTGAATAAAATGTTAATGCAGTTTAAAATTTGATAGTACAGTGTATAAAAGTTATCAAATGAGTGTAACTTGCTTTTTTTAAGTATAGGAAAATATATTACTTTCCGTTGATATGCTGTTTCATATTACCACATATTACCACATATTTTTGGTTCATACATTTTTTTAAATACGTATAAATAAGTGTGAGACGGATACGTATTTTTATTACGTAGCCTCATAAAGTAGCATGTAAAATAGATTTACGTTTGATTGAGGTGACAGCGTATTTTAGATCACGTGAAACATGTAAGTATACATGATTCAATTATAATGGTTTTCCCAATCAATAGAAATACCTATTACGCATACTTTTTACGTATTTTTCTTTTACGTAACGAAGTTATGCGATTTAATTGCAAAACAAAGTAGTCCAATCCATCACAAAGTTTCTCCACGCACTTAATTCACGTATTTCGTATACGTAATCTTAATACACAACAAAGCTATGTCATTAATTACAATAGGGGGATGATACAGGCCTTTCATTTTTGCCCTATACATAACCTATCACCGCTGGAGCTCATTGTTTTCTGATGGCTAATGAACAACGAATTCGGAGAAATTCGGGTTTGTTTTTTGTGGATTTACTTATATTTATATTACTTACTTGTATTCAATGAAGCGGAGTCCATCTACATAAAAACTGTTAGACTTAAAAAAAAAATCCCCCCCCCCCCACTGTAAATCCAAGTGTGTTAAAGTAAAAGTTTAAAGCGTGTAATAGTTGAAATTTTCATTTCTTATAAAATAAATTGTAGTGGCGTGGATGATAATTTTAAGGATAACCAAAGCTATGGTTCACCAAGTGGTTAACCAGCTCCATTAAATTGGACAATTTTGAATGAGAAAAATCAATGTACGAAAGCTGTGGAGTTGGAAAACTTGGCTATCACAAGTTTTACACGCTCACAAGTGTGTAAAATCTGTGACAGTAATGTTTTACTCTCTACAGCCATCTTATATCAATCGTTAACGAAAAAAAAATATTTTAGTTTGATAGAGTAGGTGCAATAGTTTACGAAGCATCGATTTGATTATTCTTGATACGTTTATCAAGACTAGTATGAAGCATTTTATGAAAACGGAAATTTCGATTACACGTTTTAAACGTGTACTTTAACACACTTAGATTTTATAGTGGCATACATATTCTTATTTATTTGTAAGTTACAGGAGACAATGAGGTAAATGCGACCACTTGAGCCAGGCTTTAAATAATGAGTGAAGTCTCATACTGTGGCTGTTGTTAATTCTTTGTGTGATTTAGTAGAGTACCCCCGAGGACCCCGCCCACTAGAATATGCTTAGACAACTTCGATAGCAGGTAAGCATGAAAACTGCAAATCCGTGGTACTCCGCTATTTACCAACAAAACTAGGGTAATTCTGAACTCTATATATTATGTTTTTGTCTCATATATACTAACATTTTCGGAACATTGATCTGCAAAAAAACAACAACAAACAATTAGCAAAATTAGTATTTGCTTGCACAGGTAATATTTTCGGCAAAAATAATGTTTGAAGTGGTCTCATCATTATCTTGAAGAGCCTTACTACAGTATGTAAAGTATATGGGTATCGTCAACTGTTATGTGGTAATCTTTAACAATGTCATGTTAGCTGGCTTGACACAACGTGTAATTTTCAGATACATATAAAGCTTTAGGGTTAGTTTTACTAACATGTTTTTAAAATTTTTCGATTAATTTTTCAAAGATGAAAATGATAATATCTTTAATCGTTATTCGGTTTTTTAGTCAATTATACTTAATTTATCCAATAAAGTAATATTCACTGATTTTGGGATACAGTTACACGAAATCGTAAATAAAAACGTTAGTGAAAAATAACAATACACAATAGATTTTCATTTCAAACGACGTGCGTGAAATCATTTTTCTGATGTACTTTCCCGTCTTTTGAGATGTATAAGGGTATGTTCGTTTGGTGTTTCCCACCTCTTGGTCAGTTACTGGTGGCACCAAACGAACATTACCTTAAATTTAATGGGACTAAAACAAAATCTCTCTGCAATAACCAATTAGCAATGATCTCAATGATGCATCTCTTTCAATTAATTTTTATTTCATGGGCTATATCAAATTACTAGAAAGCATCGATATTCCATAGAGTGCCAATGCAATCTATTCGATAAACATGTATGGATCGAGATACCCTCTCATTGAACTTTTTTGTTTTACGCATATTGATTTTTTTTATTGGCGTATTACAAGTTTTTCGAAGAAAATTTAATGACTCTTTCATGTACAGATGCTATGATGAATTTTAATGAATTGTTAAAAGAGGGATATTTAGATAAAACTACCTCCAATTAATATTAGTAGTGAAGGACAGTTTAATTTGCTCATACTACTCATTATCGATATAATATCTGTATGTATAAGCACGTGCACACACATGTGGCAAGTATAATAAATGGCTTGCGCTGGTTCGGTGCATTTTATAAGCACCTATAATGTACTACACAGCTGTCACCGTGGTAACGAGTCGCGTATACGCTACATAAACATGAAACGTCATGAAAGTTTACACGCTGCGTAGCTCGCGGGTTGTACATGGTTACTCGGCTCCCTTTTATGTGTGTATACTTATTACCTACTTGTGTCACCACAGCCGACGCATTCAAGGCAAGGCATACGGCATAAGTACATTAAAACAATCAAGTAGACGCATGTCACTGCGTCGTGTTTGGGACGGAGATTTTTGAAAAAATTTCACGTGTCTGTCTTGAAAATAAGAGCGAAAAAGTCGCTCAATCATCAAAATACCTGTCAATCCGTGCAATAGTGCGTGCGAAAATTAACACATATAATTTATATGCCATCGCTGGTACCTAATGGTAAACAGACGAGCCAAAACTCGCAACCTGCGTTGCTGCCGCTACCTGAGTTGCCACAACAAGTTTAAGTTTGAACAGTTGGGAGAAGGTAACCTGTTTCCCAAGCTGGCGGTTTTATACGATTACTAGTTTTTTTTTTTTTTTTTTTTTTTTCAACAATTTGTTCCATATGGTTTTGTGCATTTTTACAAAAGATGTCTGGGAAAAAGGTGACTGACAAGTTGTCCGAAATTGATACGCACGTTACGAAGCAGTACGACATCGTCCGTCGGCTTGGAAAAGGGGTAAGGTTAATAATTCATGGTAAATGCTATTTGACAAAACATTGTTGTTCAACGATTTCGAAAATGTAACGTAAATTTCGAATTTCGTTGTGCGAGCGCATTTAGTACTGTTTTTTTGAATTTGGAAAAAACCGTTTTGGGTTTGAATTTGTTAAATGTCGGCGATTATTATTTTATAAAAACCATCAAATCTTTTTCGCAGCTCAAACGCAGGAAAAATAAATAAATTAAAAAAAAATTTAAATAGAGGTTAAATACAAACTCTCTTCATGATATATGTAAAGGAACAATAAAAATAAAAAACTTATTGAAATTCATAAATATTTTTTCGTCCCAGCGGCCAAAAAGTCGTTGCATGTACAGGAACTTTGACTTCCCAGCCACTGGGATACGAAAAATAAAATACAACCTACGGCCGGAAAAGTAAAAGAAAATCTCATGTACTATCGTCCATGTATAGTCGTCCGAGGCGCAGCCGAGTAATATACTATTCCTACGCACGTTAAAAGTCTTTCGCATTTCACCTGTTTAACTTACACCTGTAATGCTTTGAACGACGGCAATGATTCATGAGGTGCGAGTGTTGCAATTAATTTCGGAACACTGGAAATGAGTTGTCAAGTGAATCGAGTAAGAATATAGATAAAACAATTCCTCCACTGCATCGTCAAGCACGTCTCTCTCCTATACATGTACAATTGACTTGTTTTACCTCAGTTGTGGGAAAATAATCGATACGTATTCGTTGGAGGGCATAAGATTATAAAAATTTCAAATGTAAGCGCTTATGTAGGCATTGAACATCATTAAACTTTCATCGTATCATCTTTTCAACACAGTACTTTATGGTTATTCAGCGTCTTGACGCATCACTTGTTGCTGTACCCTTATAAACTCAATTTTTAATTATTTTCTTGAAGCACATTTTACACCATAGGGCCATCCTCAATTAACTTCTGAATGGTTTCAGTTGACTTGCGCTCGACTCGTGTTTTTAATTCTGCTTCTCCGACCGAGGGCAGAGCAAACAACTAAAGCTCAAGCAAAATGCCCAAGGTAGAAAAAATAATCTATTGTTTTAAGCTATCAAATAATTAACGTATTTTATCCGAATACTAGTTAAGAGCTTTGCTCTCGGCATATTTCGCGTGGCAACCTCGTCCAAGTATTTGATCAAATATTTATTTTATTTTATTTTTCAACTATGGTTTGAATCATTGGATTTTTGTAAAATATTGATTTTTATTTTTTTTTTCGTCTCAAAATTCAGTTTTTTAATTTATTATTCCTCTAATTTCTGTTTCAACATCTTTAACAATTAGGAGTTTCCACGTGACTAATCAATTTTTTAAGGAGAACACTAATTTTCTACCGCCTGTCCAAATAATTAATAAATCAGAATTACGTATTTTTATTAAATAAAAAGGAAAGTGACAAGTAAAATAAGATATGCATATTCGTTGTGTATCGCAGGTAGGGAGAAGGAGGGGTAGGAAAGTGGGTGGAATAGGCTATAGTAGGTATATAACACACTAATCAGGTCTCGATCCCATGTTATTATATATTTGATTTTTCTTTACAGCAAAGAGCCAGACAAGATTACTGCAAAAAACGATTATTTTTTACTAATTGGTCTTGATTCACATTTGAAATTATGACATCAAATTTTATTCGTTATTTATTGTTAACAGTAAAATTAATTATTGTATTTGGCATTTTATCAGTTTTGCATTTGCGAGGACTAAAAAAGTTAAAGTGACTAAATATCTGAATAAAAAAAAAAAAATGAACATTCTCATTGAATTTGGAGTAAAAGTTAGGTTGAAGCAGATAATAACCGTCTTTTACGTTTAAATATTTAATTTGAAAAACTTTGATTCACAAAAATTGTAATATGATTTTCGAATAGAAAATAAACTTAGCGATAGCTCATTCTATCAATTACTTTTTTGAGTACCATAAAATTGTGATGCATTGAACAATTAATAGTTAACAAATGTTTGTTTTTCATTCCCTTACAGTAGAATACTTATTACAGAAAAATTAGAAGGAAAGTATTTACAAAACTTTGTTTAGCGTTACGCAGTGAAATTAGACCAGAAAAGAAGTTAAAGCAACGGTAAAACTGAGACGTTGTAGCAGTCACAATTATTTTAAAACAGCTCATCAAAAAATCAAAATATACTTTAAGTATCAATGAAACTTGCAGGAATCACACTTGAACGTATCAACTGAATCATCTCAAAAAATTTCAAACTATATTGCCAGGAAATTTTTCAAAATATATTACTTGAAAATGTTATGTTTAACGTAATCTCTTATAGGAGGCCATTCAATCTTGATAACATTTGATGCAATATCTTCCAAATTATACTTATAACTATCATCATAAAACCATTATTAAAATCAAAACCACGTGATGTTAGCTTGAACCAATCACACAACAAATAAAAGGATTATTCATTAAAGATTATTCTCCTTTGTAGGATCGAATGAGCAGCTGGAAAATGAAAACGATTTCAGTTTTCATACGGCTGGTACAGTAAGAAAATACTAAAAAAACTTAACTGTTACTTTTGTCACCCTAAATAAATAAAAATAATTAAAAATAAGCTCATTCAAATCTTTATTTTGGAAAAATTTTTAATGGTAAATTAAAAAGTAGAGAATAATGTTTTATCTGATGCATGATAAACATTAGCTGCATTTTTTAATGGTGTAATTTGTGGTAAACGAGTATTACGATTACTCCTGTCTTTTTTAACCGTGCGTACGGTGGACAACCTTTTCTCTACGTTTTAGTTCGTTAAAGTGCCTTCGTCGTTCTCAACCTGAATGCTGACATGATATAAAAAAATGACTAAATCATGACTTACGTGAGCAAAAAGTATAACCGTTTTCATATGAGTTAAAAAATTTTTTTTTTGATGATTTAATAAAAATTAGTACTATTACATTAGTTTCTAGCCACTATTGTAAATTATCGCTTTTTAAACCAAAATAATCACATTTCAGATATAACTGTATATTTTTAAACGTAAAACAGGATCTACAATTTTTCTCGATCACACGTAAATGTAAAACATAAGTTGCAACAAAAGAACTGATTTTTCAAATATTAAAATATTTTCTTTAATTTCAAGAGCATTAAACAAGACTTCAAAAATACATAAAAATATGGAAAGCTTGTATTTTTTAAAGATCTCCAATTTTAATATTCATAATTGTGTGGTGTTATGTCGACTTTTTACTGCAATCGGCTAAAACCTAATTTTTATTGTTCTATTTTTAATGAATTTGAATGAAAGGGTACGATACAAAAAAGTTGCATTTCAATGAGATCTACATTTTTTCGATCATGTATACACCTGTAATAAAAACTCAAGGATGGAACAAAAAAAATTTGTTTTCAAATTTTTTACTGTTTTCTCCAAGACGGTCTTTAAAAAATTAATGAAAACGTTAGAAACATTTCTTTGAGATCCACAACTTTCTTGTAGAAAGTCTTTTTGACTATAAGAGTATGAAAATATCTTTTTTTGGTTCTACAGAAGTGGTCAAGAGTTTTTTTAAAGATAACTATGTTTTTGGTTGGCTATGTATATGGACCTAAAGTATCCATTTAAGAAGTTACACGTAAAAAACAGATTTTTATTATTCAGAGTTATACCATATTGGGGCTGGTAATATTTTTCCTTCGACAAAATTTGCTAAATTTGAAACTATAAGGTTGTGGTATGAAAATAAAGCTACAAAGCAAATTTGAGATTTGATGTAAACTTCTGGAGGTAATCGATTTACATGTCTTCATAAGCGGTGGTAAGACTATTTGCTCTGGCAAAAAATCAGAAGGCACTTGTGTAAAGCAATCATATTTAATATAGTACGTGGGTCTAAAAATTTTTTCTTTATGTTTAAAATTTTTTAGTTTTTTTCATATTAAAATAATATGTTGAAATTTTTTTTTCATCCCAGAAAAGTTAGCTATTTTCTTATTGAAAAAATTGAATACAAAGTTGAAAAATTTTTTCAATATAGTTTTTACTATAACTTTCTCTCTAAAGTTGAATTAGTCAAATTTTACCGTGAATCAGTAAAATGTCGTTTATTTATCACAATAACTAAACGACTTTTCACTCATAATTAGTCAATATTGACTAATTTGATTGATCTAACTGTAGAGAGTTCATCTCTAACATTTTAAACCTACGTGCTATCGTAAAATAAAAAAATTTTGTTGAAACAAAATTGGTTTTCTACATATTTTTGTCTCTGATGTGAACCTTGTTGTAATAAATAACAACATGAAAATGATGATGATTACAATAATACTACGAGCTAACAATAGTGATAATGTTATAATTAGATCTTGATTTTAATGAAGTTATGTGATATTGTTTAATGGAACAGTTAAAAAAAAAGTATGACTTGGAACTGTGAACTGCGAAATGTGGAGCAAACTCGGCTATTGTTGCATATCGTATGTATTCAAGGTGGGAGAAGCAGGTGGGGCTTGGGTTAAAAATTTTAAGGAGCTCTACCACTCATGATCGCTCGGTCAGAGTAAATTTAATTCTCTCGAGTCCTCCGGCTTCTCCTGAATCCTCTTCGTGAACCTCTTGTTCCTTTCTAGTTCTTAAAAAATAAATTTTCTGAAGTTAAATCCTCTCACCAGTTCTCTCCAATCCCCTTGGAGCCTCTTTATACAAACTTTCGGTGAAGGGATCGGAGTGGTCAGTCCCTCGATATGTATACGTGATATAATATGTATAGTATACGAAATTTCCAATCCTCTTGTATTTCCATGTTTCGTATTTAAATAGAAAATCTGCTTTCGTATTTTGTATAGAACTGAATGTAGGAGGTACTATTCTAAAATACATTATTTCATGTTTCGTAAGCTTCTATTTTCTTATTTATGTAATATGGCGGATGAAATGAATAATAAGATGTATTAATGCAAAAATTATATTCACATAAAAGTCGACTCTATTTTTTTCAAGCAATAAAATCATGTGTATAAAAGTTCCACGATACAAGTATAATTGAGTAAATTTTTCTTAATTTCTCAAAATGAGATGCTTTCTCTAATCTTATTATTAAAATGACTAAAGGTGAATCTTAGCCGGCAAAAGTAAAATAATTTTGTTTTTTTAGGCATATGGAATTGTGTGGAAGGCAATAGATAAGCGTTCGAAGGAGACGGTAGCCGTGAAAAAAATTTTTGATGCTTTCAAAAATCAAACGGATGCTCAACGTACATTTCGCGAAATCGTTTTTTTGCTGTCATTCATAAACCACGAAAATATTATCAAACTGATTGGATTACACAAAGCAAACAACGATCGAGATATTTATCTCATCTTCGAGTACATGGGTGAGTTTGTGCAACGGTAAGAATTTATTGTAAACAAAAACATCAGTTGAATCGATAATCTCCGATATAATAATCCTCAGTTTTCAAATAATACTTTTGCATAAAAGTAGGTCACACTTTGTCTTAAATTTTAATTCCACGAAACATCCATTTCAGAAACTGATCTTCACAATGTGATAAAGCGAGGCACCATACTGAAGGACATCCATAAAGTCTTTATAATGTATCAACTTTTCAAAGCTATCAAATACATTCACTCTGGAAGCGTTATCCACAGGGATTTAAAGGTAGAACTTTCGTCTATAAGAATGTGATAAAAAAAATTTTTTAAAGCAAGTTTAATATCATTAATTACGTTACGATACCGTTAGATGTTGCTTGTCCATCAGAATGTGAGAAAATTTTTTTATTAAAGCGACTCTTGATTTTCTGTGTAAAAATTGTATAAAAAAAAGACTACGTTCACGTTTTTTATACCATTATTTTCTTCATGTAGCGTAGAGGTTTAAATTATTACTGCGTGCAACTTTGAAATTCTGCTGTTTTTCGTTATCTGCGTTCTTTTAAAACTTCACATGATAACTGCATCTTCTCGTCGTCATTCGCATTTTATGATGATTAGAAAACCGATATTTAAATCAAATATTTGTATCGCTTCGATCACCACACATACGTGTAGTCGTACCCAATACTCTATGGAAGAAATTCCTGGGATTATACCATGCCTTTAAACTCATAACAAACTCACTTGCATATCAACGTATATTAACCTTGTATACAATTATTTCACATATATACTCATCGTGTAATTCTCAATAGTGATGCTGTTCGCAACACTTTTACGAGAAAAGAATGAACTCGACAATGTTTATGAAAGATACTTTTTATTTCAAACTTCATCATATCATCGATTTACACTTAATTGTACGGAATGTAGTAGAAAAATGGCGCTCTTTTAAAACAAAAAAAAAAGACCTTTTGCTGCGAAGAAAAACAGTATTTGTTACACGTAAAAAATCTACATGCTATCGACAGTTCATACTATATTTATATACCAACATGTATATTTTGTCCATAGAATAATAATAAAAACTTTGATGAAACTAACTCTCCGGTGTTGTTGTAAGAAAAAAAAAGACCTTGTTTATTTAGCCATTGGCGACACACGTGCCGCACAACATTCAACGTACATGCAACAGCGTCGATATTATTATTGTACCCCGATCGCAACAAATTGGTCCTACCTATACTTATAGAAAACATACACGTACATATATGTACAGCGAAAGAAAAAAAAAAAAAAAAAGATACGGAGGTAACCGCACTTTAGTTCAACGTTGATTTTGCAGGTCTCTCCACAAAACGGCGACTCTCGCCACGAGGACATATTTTAATTCCGTGCGAGTGTCCGTAGGCCACAATTTATACATCATGTACAAACAACACAGGTGGTCGTTGTTTACTTGTTCTTCGACAACTGCCGCCTAATGTACCGAGCGACGATCTCCTGGGGCCTCTTTTCCCACTCGAGCAGCGTCTCCTTTGGCGTGGAAACCTAGAAATGACAATGCAAAAATCCTTGCAAAAGCTGTTTGGCCATACTTGGGGCAACAAGTGAGTATACCTGGTCCCCGTGGAGGCGATTGAGAAAAGTGACGCAGACTATGGCCGCCCTTATGTTGGCGAGGTGGGTGAACGCCGCGAAACCGGTGGCTTCCATCTCGATGTTGACGACCCCGGCGGCGTGGAGTCTCCTCAGGTAGGCCATCTTTTTCTCCTCGGTGTGGTAGCAAAAGGCCCCGTCCAACCTACCCTGGCCCTCGTAAAAGTCCATGGCGCACATCGTCCGGCCGTTCACGACCTTGTACTCGTCCTCGCCGGGCTTGTGCAGCGAGCTCAGCTCCTTGGCCAGCTCCTGGTCCAGCTCGGCCGGCCGCCGAACCTTCTCTCCGCACACCACCTAATAAAATTTTTTTTTTTTTTTTTTTTTTTTTTTTTCACCAAGTGTACATCGTAGGTGGGGCGTCGCCTACCTGCTCGTGGTAAGGGTTGATCAGCTCATCGACGGCGCCGAGGGATACGACGACGGAGCCGGGCTCGATGCCGATCCCGCCGCTCGTACCGATCCGGAAGTAGATCGGATCCCTCATTCGGGCGTAGTACGACAGCTTTATCACTTCGTGGAGCAGAATTTGCATCGACGACACTCCCATGCCGTGCTGTTGGCGATTCATCGTTGAATAAACAATCATTATAACAACAACAGGAATAATAATAATAATAATAACAATGATCGGCATTGGAATGCGTACGCTCACTGCGAGTATCGGTCCCACTTTGTACATGGAGTAGCGGTGGGAGTGCTCGAGCACCTGGTGGACCGTTGAGCCAGCCGGGAGCACGTCCCCGAGTTCCGATTCGCAGTACTTGGCGAACGTCTCCATCCGGTGGGGTGTACCGCCCATGCACACAAACTACGGAGCACGTGTTATATATTTGTTTTGATTTCTTTGACGCTTATCTACGTCTGTGTCATCTCGAGTGGGTCGATGCGATTCTTCGAGATAATTATAAGTGTTGAGGAGGGGAAACAACTTCCGTCACAGCGATTTCCTCGATCGGCCGGTCTTAGGTGTTTTTTTTTTTAAATTGTACTTAAAATGAAATTGCTGTGGCGCGAGGCGGGGGGAAAAAAAAGAAACGGTTGAGAGAACAAACCTTGACGTCACCGAACATTTTTACTAGGTCGTGAGTCTTGGTGCCGAGTCCCAGGTGGTACAGAATGTCACCGTTCAAGTTCTGAATGTGTGGATTTCTGAGGCACACCGTGCAACCTGCATCGCTGAAACCGATTACCATTTCCAATTTTACATTATAATGAAAATAGCCTCAAAAGTATTTAATACGGCATACCTTTGGTACTTAAATGTTTATGATAAAATAAGAAAATATGCAAATCTCTTACGAAATTATCAAACGGGATTTTACATCTTTATATATATATATCTCCATACCATAAACAATAATTTAGTGGTAGCTTTTGTACAGTAACAATAAAATAGGGTACAAGATTCAATCCTCAGCCACTGCAGTTTTTCCGTGCATTTATAATATAGGATCATACTAATTTTTGTATTTTTTCGTACGCTTCTGAAATTGTGGTGTTAATATGCTCTAATTTTTTTCATGTAAATCGATGCCGAAACAATTAATGGACACCAGTAAGCTACACTTGCTACGACCCCCTACATAGACCTGATGTAAGCACACACGCCTTGAATATCATCGGGATAATGAATTAAGATATTAACCCTACAGGCAACAACAGAAATACAATAAATCTATATACCTGGTGTTCTCGCTGGCAGCGTCGGTCCGCCGAGTCTCTTTGGCCCCTGACATGTCACACTTTTGGCACTCAAGTGATTGCAAGTAAGTATATAAACACCACAAGTACAATTTGCGTGTCAATATCTATGATAAAACACACGGGTGTACACGCGGCCGGTCAACACTGAAGGATGAACTAGTGCCTACTAAACTGCTCCCTTGTCTCTCTCCGATGTTGTGTAGCATGGTTACGTGCTTTCCCTCTCTTTCCTCTCGAGGGACAAATTCCGGATCCCCTCTCCCATTCTCCCACGCTATATGTAGATGCAGTACATATATCTTTCTATTCCTCTCGGGATATATCTATACCTTATACGAGAGCTGATAGTAAACTCGGCTCGTTCGCTGATGCAGCTTTACTATTCGTACTGATCGAGATGTGGCAAAAAGTGCACGTGTAGTAAGTGATATTTTTTTTATCGCTCCACGTTCGTCCCCTTACGTCACATATATCGTTGATGACTGGTATTTTTCTTTGAATGTTTCAATCACATATTTCGAAATGCATCGGATTAATGGACGGTGCGGTGATATATCTTGCCTATATAATGGCCATATGAGCTTGCGGGCCTATCAAAGCTTCGCGGCACCTTTGAATGTAAAATCGAGGAAATGGCGCTTACGCAAGGTAAACATGCAATAAGTGCGTAGGTATGGAAACTATATCCCAAGCACGGGTTTCTTTAATCAGTTTTTCGTCAAAAGGCGAGAAAACGCTGTGACTTTTGTAACTCGTGGTTTCAAAAATGGTCCCTGAAGCGACATAATTTTTTCAAGGTTTCGCGGTAAAGGTTTACAAACATCGATGTGTATTACGTCTATACATAGTCACTATAAATATAAATATTTGATGAATCGTTTCAAAATGTATTTCATGTTTAAAATTTTGTGTATTAATAATAGAGAAATGGCCATTTCCCACATTACGCGTAGGCATGAAAACTCACATTGAAGGTCAATAGAGATTTCGGGATGACATTGAGGGAACAAAAAAGTACACAATGTATTTTTGCGTAATGGTATAATATCATTTTTATTAATCGTTTATAATTTAACGTACCAATCAAAAACAGAGCTTTTTTTCTATACTGTATATATGGATCAGTAGTACAAGTAGGTATATCATATGTATACCTATGCCAACTGTGACCGGCACACTCTGGCTACATTTCTCCTTTTCCAACCTTTTTTTCTTTCTATCAGAATAATAGCCTTCAAAAATATGCATTTTTCTCTAATCATGTTACACTCTTTTTCAGCTAGTATGTTTTTGTATCGACTCCCTAAAAATCCATGTCAATTCGCCTGAACCTTTTTTTTAACGAACTTGTGGAATACATCAAGCATATATTTATATCGTTTTATCGACCGATAGAGGAACACTTAATTCTCTCGATTTAATATGTAATATAATTAGAATGCAATACGATAAAATGCGAATACTGTGTACAACTTTGATTAAAATTCTTTATTTTTTTTTCTCCATACTTCATAATATAACGCGTATAGATTTTCGTACTTTTTTCTCCAACGATAACGTGCTAACCGTCACGACACAATTTAAATTTCAACTGTTGAGCGTTTAGCCGATTCTCTCATCTCATACAAGTATATACGTTTTGTATAAAAAATTTTTGTAATTATAATGAAAGGGGCAGCGAGGTTTGGTCATTTTTTTGGTGTTTGATATAACGTTTGACATACAGTTAAATGAACATTTGTTAGCATTATTTTTGTATTATTTATTTAACGATTTTAAGTCCGAAGAAAAACAAGAGAATCTGCAAATTTTCTCGTACATGTAAATCCCAAAAATTCCATCAAAGCTTAGTTTGTTAAAGTTGTATTTACGTCAAAATTCACGCATACAATGTACATTTTTTGGTACAACGTTTGATTACAGCGATAACTTTAATGATCACAGATGCGTATCGTTGTACGAGCCCCACGGAGAAAAACCACGTTTCATCAATCATTTATCGTGTGCTACTTCGTCGTTGCAATTTGCTTCTTGAAAATTATAAACTGCGATAAAATTTTCATATCATTAAGGAAAAAAAAGTTTCTGCACAATTTTTTTATCAAACACATAATTAACACACCTGCCACTATACATATATAAATATATTTCTGTATACATGAAAAATTCCTTGTTACAGTTATAGGCTCTTGTAATTTTTCTTTGCAAATGCTTATGTTCTATTTGATTATTGCGTACGAACAAAGTTATTTATTAATTCCAAATACATCAAACTGCAACATCTATACACCAATTTTGACATTTTTGGCAATTCCTATACATCATTGATAAACAATACAAATTTTATCGTTACACATGCTAACAATTATACTTGATTTATAATGTAACGCGTGACACTGATCATTGCTTATTTTATTGTGCGTTAAAATACTATGAAACATTAGTGTAAGTGTGTATGTGTGTGGAGAAGCGAAAATTGAGTGAATTTAAAGTGAAAAAAGTAATATGGCAGTCAGGTTGGAAAAATCTGTCGGAAAATTGTTTTACAACGAGTACAGCAAGTCGACAGATGAGTGCAACGCAGGAACAATGTAATTTAGGAATTCAAAATGCCTCTAGAACACGTATTGTTTTATTAAAAAACTACGAACGTTCATCACATTATAACACGGCATCTACGTTAATTTTCACGCAGATTTTGGTGCTCGTTTTCGTTTGCGTGGTATTTTGTCTGAAAAAAAAAGCACCGCACACCGAGGTACTCTTTTGGCAATACTAGCGGGTGGCTTATTCGACGCGTACCAAATGCCGCTTTTACCTCGAAGAAAATGTTTTAACAACCGAGAATCAATACGAGTAGGTATATAGTCAGGAATATAGAAAAAATGTTTATCTCAATATACGTTTACAATCGTTATGTTGATATTCGTCTGATTATAATAATTAGTAAGTATGTTTATGCGACTGTGAAAAAAAACTGACGCTTCTTCGAAAGTCGAGTTGGATATGGTAATTTAACAAACACCTCCTTCATCTTCTTGGTCAAACAACAGACGATTTCAACGGCACTTTACATATTCTATTCAACAACTGATGCATGGAAAACAATTAATACTGCAATTCCTTTTTCTCGAGTTTTATTTTTCCCAACAACAGTAACAACAACAACAACAATAACACTTTGTCCACCAACAGTGCATAAGTTTCAATTGTTTCGTTACAGAAATCGAACATTTTTTAATTTTTTTTATTTGAAAGCACATCGTCTCTGTTGGAAATCCAAAGGTAAAACAACTGGCCTACATCAAAAGGGGATTTTCGCACTTAGTCGCTATACATTTAACTATATAAACGTGCAATCATCGAAATCTTAAAAACTACATCATTACCAACATTGATCAAAAAAATTAACATTCGAATTTCCTGCGCATGGCGGAAATCTACAACTTTTATTATTTTTATTATTAAACGGTAAAAAAATATACATGCATGGAAACATCTACAAAAATCCTACATTTACTCCGACGAACCAAGTGGTTACGATCGTCAGGATGAATCGTGATAAAATATCATCATCGTCATCGGAAAGTTAAATTTTGTACCGGACCAACTATATTGTCTATCGAGGAAAGACCAAAAGGTATAAATACTTGCCTAATACACCAGAGCAACTACTCTTTCGAATACCCGCAATTATCAATCACTTCCGTCCTCCAAAACCAAAAATTCAGTACAGGTGTGTATACCAACTCTCCTATACATGCACGTACACATTCCACGTGAAGTATATAAATATATTATCCCCACTGCCAGGCATGTGCGAGAAAACACTGTTTCCCGTCCGTCCGATGAATTAATGTGGATCTCTGGCGTAGGCATCTACGCTACACAGTACTAGCGTGCATCTAAAATGCCAGATGATATGTCATATACCCATCGAGGGTTCCATTTATTTATTATTATTGTTTTTGTATTTCAGCGTGTGGGTGCAGGTGTGGCGTGAAAATTGTCTGACACTGTACCTATGGTGATAAACAAATCGGCAGGTGTAACGGGTATACCTTACAAGACATAATCAACCCCCCC
>NW_019379602.1:2622856-2638047 GCF_000648655.2 Copidosoma floridanum | reverse complement strand
TGCCATTTTTATTTAATATATAAATTTTTTTTTTTCACATTTTCTTTTACACGCCAAACCGAGGTGTAGTTTGCATAAATTCGCGCGTGTGTCATATTTTTAACGCGGTTTTTTGGGCATAGTGATTCCGAGTGGTGTTTGAATACTTCACAAAAACTTATGCGCGGAACGTGTTTCTGATTGTGCCTACGCAGTTTTTACCTTTTGGCTGGGTGATTGCACAGCAGCGTGCCAAGAAAAAAGTCCAGTGTCGTAAAACGTTCGTGAATTTTTTTTTATTTTTTTTTTTATTTAACCGTAACGCTTATTGTTAATACTATGGAAATTTGATATGAATTAGCAAAGTCCTTGTAGGCGAGCAACGTAATAATACGGCATTTGATTGATCGAATCAAGTTGCGCTAATCGGCTAGAAATCGATACGGCCTACGTTTGAGAAATCGATAAATATCTTACGCGCTCCAACGAGAGTTTTCGTTCTAGGCTACGATTTAAAAATATTATTAAAAAACAGGCACGAAAAATACTTCCTTTTTTTTCCCCCAAGCACAAAAGAGATGGCAAAGTTAACGCGTGGTTCGATTGTGTACGGAAAAGCAATCGGTTAACATTGAAAAAAACCGGTATGTGCATGGAGCTCGATTTTTTTTTTTAGTTTGGCTCTCTATGTATGGATATCCGAAGTGAATCACGAATTTATTTCTTTTACAAAAATACATTGGCGCTGACGTTACGTTTGGTACGCATTGAATGGGCGATCGGTAGTTAACGCTTTGTCTTATACTATCGGATATGTCCAAAGTGTAAAGTCTCGAACAAATCTTTGACGATTCGTGTAAAAACATTTGCATATGATATGCACATCTCAACAAGAAAGTCCAAATTTGAATACGTACGTACTCGAATAGTGATGATGAATTTCGTGAATAAATTCAATGTATTCATGTGGGAAAAAGACACGTACAGCGAATGTTTGTTTTTTCCAATGCTCATTAGCCCCTGGGGGGGACACGAAAAATAACAAGGTCTAGTAGAATACACGCATTTTGCAATATTTGTTGCTGCTGTATTTTTTATAGTGTTCTATTGGCTGTTCTCAAGTCACGAGATACTTTCTACATAATATAATCATATGTGCAGTGCACGGACAACCATCGACTCGTTTGGGCCATGACGAAATTTTTTTGCTGCGTTAAACGTCAGTCATTTTGTTCGAGCTTGTTTTTTTTCCGTCATACACATTATTATACAGAAATATGTAGAAATCTTTTGGTCAATTTCAATCTCCCCCTTCCTCTCACAAGCCATATATACCACGAAGATATGTAATAATTACATACCATTATTAATAATTTTAATTTGATGAACTTCAACCCCCACGACAGAGAGGGAATCAATTGCCAATGAAATGTGTTTGGGACGGGGTTGCAAATAATTATTTTGCAAAGCAATTTATTGTTGCCAAACCAACGATTAAACACTTGAATCGATAAATAATTACCTATCCACAATGCAGGCAAACACCGATCAACTCTTTAATATTTTTGCCACCTGGGATACTTTACCGTAATAATCTCGAAATATGAAAAAAAAAAAAAAAAAAAAAAGGGTCGACGACCGAGTGCATGGCGAGTAATGTTGAGGTGGAAAAAAAAAAAAAAAAAAAAAAAAGGTTGTAAATCGATTCCAAAGTATACATAAACTCGTGTACATGGTGCTTGGAAGGCACCAACCAATCCCGCCTACCTCACAGCGCTCGAGTATTCCTGGCCCCTATCCTCCTCGTCCACCTCGCGTGTAACAAGCTCGTTATCATCCTTGGCTCGTGCATCGATCGACAAAACATCCTGTTGCTGCAGTTGCGAAGAAGAAGAAGAAGAAGTAGACAACGGCTTCAGCAGACACACGTGACGATCGCCCGCGCAATTGGCTTGGCGCTCGATCATGCACGTGCACGTCGGCATATTGCCAAAGCAGCGAATTCGTTTATATATCTATACAAAGGAAAACCGATTCGCAAACGCGTATATAAATACGTATACTTGTGTTGTTAAAAGTATCAACAACTGTTTTCTATATCCGCAGGTGAACCGATTTTCAAACAAACACCGTTCGCACTCGCGCCTACACGACGGAGAAAGAAAAAGACCGCGGTTATACCGATTCGGTGGAGTATCTGAGCTCGACTGACCAGGTGCGCCGGTCTTTTATACCCTGCCCGTGGCTCTTTCATTTATATACGTGCACGCGAGCTATATGGATCCCCGTCAACTCCCCACTGCTTTTCTTTTTTTTTTTTTTTTCCTCAGCTGCAGCACCAGATGGCTTTTGGATCTATTATCCTTCTCGACCTTGTACCGATATATTCTTCTCCCCTTGTGGAAGAGAAGAACGAGCAGCGAAGGCCAACGGCCGGATGCACTGCACCCGTGGGGATAAAGTTTCCGCGTTGGTGAGATCACGCCGGGACGTCTCGCTCCAGTATAACACCCTTCCGACGCGTACTATTCACATTCCACCCGAGAAGAGGCTGTTTTGGGTAAAAATTTTTGTTAATGGCTACAACTAATCGAACCATATATACTCGTACAGCAAATTCTTGTTTACCGGGCGAGTAACGAAGTAACTTAATTTGTCGGACGACTGAATCTCGTCTGGTGGGAAAATGAGGTGCTGCTTACCAAGTCGAGAGCGCGCGTCCCTTCAATATGTACAACTGCAGTTGCACTCGCATAAGATGCTCTCTCTCTCTCTCTCTCTCTCTCTCTCTCTCTGTGTACAGATGAGGAACGTTGAATGGGGACGGTAAATCCCCGGTGGAAGAGGAAAAACAAAAGCTACTACGATTAACGCTATGACTATATAGTTACGGTTTATCTCCGAAAAAGAGAAAGTATAAGTAATGCCTACAAACACGTAGGGTTTCCCCCGTCTCGATTGTGCTTATACATTGGGGATAACATGTAACTTCCGTTTACACGCTTCCTCTATTTTGTTTACGATGTTTGTGTTAACGGTGCCATTTTTATTTATCGTTGCTGCAATAGGTATGCACATTTTATAGTAATTATTAATAACAAAAAATAATAATTATTATTTATAACAAAAAAAGTACGAAAAACACTCGATCTTTTTTTGTGCAAACAATGTAATTATCTGATCGCTTATTTTAGTGTACTTATTATACCGCGTGAGCTGATTTTTCTCGGCACACGGTAAACATCTTGATTCGTCAAAGTAAAACAACAAGAACCATCGTCATTTATTCCTCAATCACTCGGCGCCACTAGCCACGTTAGAGACACGCTTATGCATCAAGACAATTGCTCAACCTGTCGCGAACAAGTGTCGTCGACGGTGATGGCAAAAAAAAAAAAAAAAAAAACGTATGCACATCTGGAGCAGCGCGAAAATAATATACCTGTAAAAGAGCGCGCGTGATTGTTTGTTGACACACCGGAGAGGTGACGTTGACGTACATTACAGGTATACACGCGCAACTTGTGCCACACCCAGCAATACACCCAAATCGTTTCGAAGGAAAAACACATTCTTTTGGGGGGATCGACCATATACTTGTGTCACACGATGGGAACGGATGAGCATTGGTTTGTCAATGAGATCGCGCGAGTTTGAGATTTCGGCGGAACGAAGCGCAGCGCAACATATCCCTATGACGTCAGGGTGGCTGTGCATCCATTGTAGTTACCGGTTTTTATTGCACACAAGGGAGTTTTCCTTCCTATGCGTATCGTAAACGAAAAGAAAAGAGAGTATAGGATACACACACGTATAACGATACGGAACGTCACGGGGTTGCTTTATTTTATCTCTTCTTCCGAGCAAATAGTATATGTGACAAGAGAGGGGCACCATGGCAACGAGAGTCCACCAAAGGGCGTTGTCGGTTTCGATCATCGCGAAGACGAGGGGAGGGGAACACGTGTACGCGCGTTGGAAACGAAGAGCGAGATGAGCTTGTTACCGATCGGAGACTGTATAGATTCATTTTGCGCTCGCCTGACCCGTGCCTTTGTTACGCGGTCGCATGGATACAGGATGGGATTTTTTCCTTTCGGTTATGCCGAGCCACGCGGAGTGGAATTAAATCCAATCATGGGCCTCGGTGTGTCTTGGATTCCATCAGCGCATCGATCTTTTGCGAGTCGATGGCGTGAGTTTATTGGATGCTCGAACGGAATATTTTGCGTGGCAAATGTATATGTTACATGTATACTTGTATCCAACGAAGCGTTTTGTAAGATGCTTCCGATGATTACCACCAACAGATTGTGGGTTTATTCAACCGAATGATTTCTTTGTTTTCGAGCTATCTAGTTTCTTCACTGTTGCGTTTGCGGGTTTGAAATCTATTGAAAATTCTCTCAGGTGTACATATTCCAATCTTACCGGTTACCATATCAATATGCCGTTCGGGTGTCTTCTGCGATAATGTTTACGCTTCCAGATGTTGAAACCACTTGTTTTACTGTACCTTTATAAGCTGCCCATTGTCGAATCAACGAACTAGATTCGGACGAGAATGATTTATCGAGATGAATGATGGAACGAACGATCCGTCGATTGTCTCCTCGCGATTGAATGTACCGATGTGTTTTTACGCTCGTAGCGCATCGTAACCAAGTTTAATCGGGGAAAATCGACGGTAGCTCGATGATCCATACCGAAGCTAGGGAGTACAGGTTTAATCTAACGACGGAAATTGCAGTACCGATGAACTCGAGATTCAAACGAGATTTCGACGTTTCTTCGTTTTTATTTTTTAGTACTCAACGCCCTAGAAATAGCATAAATAACGTATTGCCAAGACGAAGTGTGTTATTGACGGTTGACAAGTGATGTATACGTACAGTATAGCCATTCAACAATTATTTCTGGCTCTATATTTAAATATATATATATATATATTTGGTATTGTAAATAAATACCGCAGAATAACACCTAATCGAGTATAGGATGTCGCTTTGCGCGTCATTGTAATTACCGATCAAGGAGCTTTCATGTATACAGATTGTGCTGGAGTCATGAGCTATATATATATATATAGTATTAGTTAATCGAATCACCTTTGAAAGTTTAAATATATACTGTGATGATTGTATTGATGTATAGGTAAAGTATATGTCGCATCGGTAAACGATAAAAGAAGTTATTTTCGCTAGTTGTACGTGCATGTATATTTGCTCGAGAGTATATGTGTACATTTCTCACGCTCGGAGCTTCAGCCTCGGGCCAAAAGCTAATACCCACTTTGCCCGACTCCTCGTGACCCAACACAATACGCCGCTTAAACGTCGCTCAACAGTTGAGAGCAGCTCGGCACGTTCGACGTGTTTATGACGAGGGTTTTCCCAAAGAGCGCCGGTTGCTAAGCTTTTTTTTTTTTTTTTCAACGAAAGGGAAATTCTGATCTTTAGAAATAGATTTTTTTTTTCCCGTGAAGATTCCCATACGTGAACGCTACGGACGACTTGTGCTTGCGCAACTCAACGGGTCGTTATATTATTACACCGCGAGCTTCTTAAGAACAACCAAAACCATCGATCATCAACTGTTTCATCAATAAAAAAAAAAAAAAAAAAAAAAAAATTTACAAATATTTTCCCCTCTCAGATCCTGTGAGTATTTGTAGCATCAGCGCTGGCTGCTCCCAACCGCACGACTCGACGGAGCGCTTGAGCTAACGTTGCGCATAAGTACACATATCCCTGCGAAATTAAACGAAAACCCCTCGATCAGTATACACAGATTATGTAATCCAACAGATGCTTGTCCTCGCACGTTGTATCGATTGGTTACCTGTTCGCGTGCATACGCGATACGCGAAAAAACTATTAAAAGCTGCACAACAGAAGAGGAAGAAGGTTACACGGCGACTGTATAATAATTATACGTATGTACGTTTAAACAGTAGGTTTATGATTTCTCTGTGTGTGTGTATCGAGATGATGATAACAGTTCTGAGTACCTTTGTTTTATCTATAGCCAATGCGTACAAGTGTGGGGGGGGGAGTCGATAAAAGCTTACGTGGATAATCTACGTTTACGTGTTCAACTACAATGTACACGTAGACCCACTTGTCAAAACACCTTGTGCGTGTTGTTCCCATTGCGTCAACTATACGCGACATGTACACGCACCGAGTGCTCCTGGGTTTCCGGAAAATTTTTTTCTTCGTGGAAGAAACAAAAGTGCCCCAAATAGCGATAAAGTTGAGCAAAGGTTTATATGTAAAAAAAAAAAAACAAAAAAAAAAAAACAAAGGCACAAAAAGCAAGCAAATCGAGTCCTTGGAATAATTCGTCGTCTTGGCTACTGCGGAGGATTAATAATTCACGCGACTTTAGTGCGATTAATGATGTATGTGCAACCTTCCGCTGCAGCCATGTATCCACCTATGATGGATAGAAGCGCAAAGTTAACCCTGCCTGCTGCCGTTTGCTGATATGGAAAATAGAAGAAAAAAAAAAAAAAAAAAAAAAAATTTAACGTAGACCAAGACAATTGTCATACTAGTGTAAAATGGTCCTGATTGATTAGTTGATGAATGGTTGATCGTCGCAGCTGTCGCGTGAAATAATTCTAATGAAAAATAATTTAAAAAACCAGGGGTGTATCGACGGAAAATTGGCCAATCACGTTACGGCATTTCGATAAAAATTGCAAAGCGATATTTTTATCTCGGTAAGGCTCCGTTGTATGTATTGAGCACGTCCTCGGTAAAAAGAGAGGGAGCAGGTGCAACTGTGCACGCTTTCCGAGTACAGCACGTATCTTTTCCACCAAAAAAAAAATTCACTACGAGTAATTGTATGGGGAGAAATGATAAACAGACGTTGAATGCAGAGATGTGGAGTGAGGGAGGGGGTGAAAAAATTAGAAAAGAAAAGGATTAATCGATAATCCTTCCCTCCCCCCCCCCTAATCTTAATTATCCCAAAAGTCATGGGAATACATGAACATAGTAAGTATATATGTACTCACTCGTCGAGCTCCTCTTCTTCCAGCATCCCGTGGCTGTAAGTACGTATCGCTGCTTTTATTTGCTACTCCCGAGAGCTTAACGACAGAAGTTGTGCAGTAACCGAGCCCTTTTGCTTACGGCGTCCCGAGAGAAGAGCCAAGGCACCTCTGTGCTGTCAACGGGCCAAAGTTTGTGTCGCGTACGGCAATAATACCCTTTAATCTGCGGTATACGTATATCGTACGTGTAAAAAAATCGTCGACAGCGGCACCACACCTATCGAGAGAGAGAGAGAGATTGGGTGTCCAAAATAATACGTATGTGTCAGTCAGTCGTTGGCGCGTGGCTCTGCGGGTACCGACCGACTGTCTGACTTTGCTCTCGATGTTGCCGAGAGAAAGGCACCCGCGCGCGCGCGCACCCTATTTTTTTTTTTTTTTTTTTTTTTACGATAAATGAACACACCCAACACCACCGGAGTGTACGCCAGGTGGGTTATCTCCCCCTTTGGTGCGCACGCACGAGCCACGCTATATGTACCTTTTTTCCGCTATATACATCATCTCAAGTGGAGAGCCAGGACCACAAATGTATGGACTATCGAGCTTTTGTTGCTCATTTATTCTCCATGTGCGGCGAAAGTCGCGATTCGCAGTGCAAATTGCTTCGATTGTAGGTTTTCTCTTTCACAGCCGATCATTTCCGGAGTAAAAGTTATTACTGGTGATGGGGTGCGCGCGAGCTGTACTTTTTCTGTTTATCATTAATTATCAATGTCTTACCATACGGATGGAAAGTAATCGATGATCGAACAAAGAGATGCGCGGACTCGTTTGACGATAAATTACGATGCGTTGCCGCAGTTTCAGTAGATTTGAGTGATTCAGTCGAGTACACGCGGGCACTTTTAAGTAGTAACGATCCTGTGGTGGTCAGACAGTCTGGCTAAATACGTGCACGGTCCGGACCTCGCGCAAATTTAATTTCTCCATACGCGGCAAAAAAAAAAAGAAGGAAGCATATAAATATTCGAGATCTTTCTCGTTTTCAAGTTGCTGGTTGTTCCGAATTGTACTAACGATAAAAAAAAAAAAAAAAGTAATAATAATAATAATGGAGCTCGATTTTTTTTTTTAGTTTGGCTCTCTATGTATGGATATCCGAAGTGAATCACGAATTTATTTCTTTTACAAAAATACATTGGCGCTGACGTTACGTTTGGTACGCATTGAATGGGCGATCGGTAGTTAACGCTTTGTCTTATACTATCGGATATGTCCAAAGTGTAAAGTCTCGAACAAATCTTTGACGATTCGTGTAAAAACATTTGCATATGATATGCACATCTCAACAAGAAAGTCCAAATTTGAATACGTACGTACTCGAATAGTGATGATGAATTTCGTGAATAAATTCAATGTATTCATGTGGGAAAAAGACACGTACAGCGAATGTTTGTTTTTTCCAATGCTCATTAGCCCCTGGGGGGGACACGAAAAATAACAAGGTCTAGTAGAATACACGCATTTTGCAATATTTGTTGCTGCTGTATTTTTTATAGTGTTCTATTGGCTGTTCTCAAGTCACGAGATACTTTCTACATAATATAATCATATGTGCAGTGCACGGACAACCATCGACTCGTTTGGGCCATGACGAAATTTTTTTGCTGCGTTAAACGTCAGTCATTTTGTTCGAGCTTGTTTTTTTTCCGTCATACACATTATTATACAGAAATATGTAGAAATCTTTTGGTCAATTTCAATCTCCCCCTTCCTCTCACAAGCCATATATACCACGAAGATATGTAATAATTACATACCATTATTAATAATTTTAATTTGATGAACTTCAACCCCCACGACAGAGAGGGAATCAATTGCCAATGAAATGTGTTTGGGACGGGGTTGCAAATAATTATTTTGCAAAGCAATTTATTGTTGCCAAACCAACGATTAAACACTTGAATCGATAAATAATTACCTATCCACAATGNTATAACAATATTTAAAAAAAAAAAAAAAAAAAAACAATCATTTCAAAAAGGTGTCCGAATCATTTCACACACGCTCGATAAGAGACAAAGTTCTTCATTTTTCATGCGACAGTATTACATCTTTATTCCTCCGACACCAACATAACATACAAAAATATGGCATTCATCCTTTTAGTTTAAAGTACACTAAAAGCGCATTTTACTGGCACTGAATAAAAATAAATTGTTACAAATTTGGTGCTCGCGCACCGACAGAGTATACCAATTTTGTCATGACTCGCATCACTCAATCCCAGCCGAAGATCCTTAACGGGTCACGATCATATGGAAGATGAACAAAATCTGAAGGCGCCTCTTCGAAACTCGGGAGGAACAATCGCCGCAAGTCGCGACGACCAAAGCGACAATCCAGATAAATGAAAAAACGCGCACAAAATGCAAGTGAATTGCACATTTCGGATTTTTCTTTTTCAATATTATGCTTGAGCTCAAAAGATTTGGCATGACGCGAGTCCTCTCGTGAACAGTCCATATCGTGATAGGACCGGCCAAAAATGACCTGTCCTTTAAACCACGAAGTCAACAAAAATAGTAGAATCAAGAAAAGCTTGGTTCTTGGCGTAGCAAAATTCAAAGACTACACTTTCGCTAAACGTAAAAAATGCATGATCTCCTCCTCCTCTCCTCGGCGATCGTCCTAAAATTACAAATTTTTTTTTTGCGCAGCGCAACAAGCTCATCGGTTATTTATTTATTTTTATTTCTGATTTCAAGCATGTCTCTATAACACCGTATATTATTATTATTATTATTATTATTATTATTATTATTATTATTACGACTCGTTTCAATTCAACTTCACGCGTACTCGACTGCGGATTGCAAATGGTACTTAAACAATTTTTTTTTCTTTTTATTTAAATTTTACTACCTAAAACCACAATTTGAGCGCTTTTTCAGTCTCAAGCACATTCAGCAGCGTTCATCTTTCGACCCGATCACACCTTATCTTTTAACTTTACACATAATTCACAGCTGTATATATTAATCAAAATCATAGTCGTCGCGGTCGTGTTTGTCTGTTATGAACGAAAAAAAGCACGGTGCTTCGGTACTTACATTTTACGAGTCTTATACATATTAATTTTCACAATGGAGTTCATCAATTTGCATTTTATATCGTCTCGATGGCTTCAAACTCATGCGTCTTTTGATACACTTGTATTATACGCACGTTACACCCTAATTACGACCGCTTCTCTCCCAATTGCTTAGTACACAATTTGTTTTTTCTCGTATATATATCTACAGCGCAATTTTCACTCGTTATCCTGCAAGTTCATTTCTGTCCTTGGTTTTTTTTTTGTTTTTTGTTTTTTCCTCTCTTTTGATTACATTTGCAAGCGCGAGAAGGGATAAGAGAAAAGGACGATGACGCTCGGAGCGAGCGTAGGCAGTGAGTGGTTCATTACATGTTCTTCATTCACACACTGATTATGGTGTACGTAGTCATGTATTTAAGTATGTATGTATTAGAACGTCCCTTAACTTCCATTCAAATATTTATATATATTTTTTTTTTCTACTACGTTATATTGAAACTACCCGATTGCAAATGAATATTTACACATTGAAGTTTTTAATGAAAATATACAATTTTGAGTTATACAAGTGGTTGGCCAATAAAATTCATTACGAGAATCAAGGGACTCTCTGTTACATGCAAAAATACAAACATATTTATGTACACACTCTTTTCAATCATTCAGTCCGTCATCAATTACTTTTATTCTAAGTTATTTTTACAATTTGCTCGCACGTCTTAGCATATCGAGTTAAAGTGGAAACGTGAATAAGTTCGTCGAGAGAAGCTTTCTTTTTATGTTCTTAATCATTATTATGTTTATAGTTCTTTCGTTTAGATTTAATTACTATTTTTTTTCTTTTCTTTCATCCAATAGAACCGCGCATCACTTTGAGGCGAGGCTTAACAGTTACATTTGCGTATCCGTGTATCTTTGTTTATCACTTGCAATTTTTACGCACATACGTGACAAACTCGCGCACATGCACGCGCAAGCGCCAATTGATTATTACGTAGGAAAAAAAAAAATGTAAATGCTTTGTACGTGATGATCAAATACGGGTTTTTTCTCTGTACTAAAATTATAACGAAAACAAGAAGAAGGTCCCCTTTTTTTGTCTCAAGATTGTAAAACTCGTTGAAAGGACTGTATATAAAATTATAATAGCATTTCCATATATTTATTTATTTAGTTACATCGATTTAAGTTAGGATTTTTTTCATTTTTAAAATTGTGAACTCTACAAATCTATTGATTATGCATACGCACGTATGTACATACATGCCTATAGAATAAAATTATACAAATAGAAGAAATAAAATTTAAAATATGATAAAGACTACATCAATTTAACAAAAATTCAACACATATTTATATATAAAAGGAAAATAAAATAAAATTCAATCCAATATCGCACTTCACACATGATGCTTTCTTTATTAAATATTTAGCAATAATTGCACATATGTTGATTTAAAAATTTATATAAATATGCTCACTTATATAATACGTTCCATAAATTTGGCTGTTAATTCACGATTAAAGGACAAAATTCATACAAAAAATTTGATTTTTAAAACTATCAAACCATTTCATATTTCATTGGAACGTTATCTTTCTGTTNATCTACACTTTGTGCACGGGTATACTATACGGAACACCCCCGGACCCACGGATGTTAGGAGGGCCGTCGAAATTGAATCTTTCTCCGGCACTCGCTCTCTCTCGGCGTGGATCCTCCCTCGATCCTGGCACCCACGCCGATGCCCACCCATCCGCGTATCGCCGGAGCACATTACGTATGCGAAAGAGATGGATCTTCTTCCGACAGCGGAGATTCCTCGGTTCTTATATACACCGCTGACTCGCCGAAACACCATCCATTCCGTGGTCTCTGGGACTTATTTTACCAAAGTGATCGATGCACACGTGGAATGGAACAATTTGGTCTATGGATCCTTTGCCTTCCTCTCGGCAGGACAAGGCGAGAGCCGCTCATTTTAGAAAACTCGTACATGAAAACGCCACATGCGTGCGATATACACACGTGCCGCGCCAACTGCTGTTGCGACTGTCGCGAATTTTCCACGGCACGTCAAAATCCGCCGCCGTCACCGGTGCCCGTTCTCGTGTTTCTCGGGTTTTTCCTCCGCGAGAAATTCGTCGGGCGTAAAAGTCTGACGAGGCGGCTTTGGATCCCAATGGCTTTGCCACATCCCTTCGTCCGCGCATGTATATATATATGTACATGTACGTACTCGCCAAAAAAGCTCGCGTATGAGCTCCCGAGCGCGCGCGTCACATCCGACGAGCTGAAATTTATGCCCCCCACTTTTTTTGTTTATTTTTTTTGTTTTTTTGTTTTTTGTTTTTTCGACGACTCAGTGAAAGAAAAAAACGAATAAAATAATTAAAGTTTATACATTTTATTCCAAATTCATCTTTGTAGCATTTTTACCTCATCAGGATATTTTTTTCATATTCCTCACTGTTCTTAGTTGTACTTTTACTAGACATTGGACAAATACAATCTGATCAATGATTGATTTTTTAAAAATATTAACTCACAATTTACATATATATACATACACGTATATTTATATGTATATATACATAAAATTTCTTGTATCTTATTCGTCTAATAATTAATTTTATATATACACACACGCTCACACTAACACACGTATGTATATATGTATATGAAATCAAGTAACATTCTGCAACCAGCCAAACTTTATTAATTAAGCTAAGCTATATAAAAAGGTAACAAATTCGACGCATGTGAAGTATGAAAGTAAATCAGTTCATTGGTTCGTCGGAGGGGTTATATTATGTAAGACGTGTTTTTTTCTATGTTTCTTTTATTTATTTCATTTTAAAAGAAATTCATTAAAAGAGATCTTTCCTTTTCAACCTTTTTTTCAAAATTATCTTTCGGTTCCTTTTTTACTGTTACAAATTAATATTCTCCACTTTGCGAACAGATTTTATAGACACAGGACGTCAATTTCGAGTCTTGGATCAACCTACACATCCGTGTTTTTTCTCTGAACTAGTGGTCACCGATTCACTACATCTTCGCCCCCATTGGCATTTCGTTAATTATTCAAATTCATCCATTTAATTCCTTTCTTCACTTTACAACTACCTAAAAATTTTATCATTTTTCATCGTCAAATGTTATCGCAAGGACCGACTAGGCGCGTAAAAGAGTTTGCAAAAATGACCACGTGAGCGCGCTGCACAACTTTTACTTTTACAAATGGCTCGACATCCTTCGTTCAGCCGACTCACTGGTCCTTTTTTGTTACACAATCGGTCAACTGTTGCTGTTGTTCGTCATCCACACCCCTTCGACCACTCGATTTCTCACACTTTGGAGCCCTTAAAAATTTTCAACAAAAAATGAGCCTTCGACTAGTCACCCGTCTTGTGCACGTACTCGCAGTCTATAAATAATTATATACTCGTCATAGTCGCTCCTCCTGATTATAATTATCATACCGTCCGTATACGACTTTAACACAGACAAACACGTTACGTGATACACGAATTAGCGTCAATGTCTTTCTATCTCTCTCTCTATTTCTCTCTATCTATCTATCAATATTTCTCCTTATTTTATTTTATTGTTACAGATATTTTATTTTATTTTATTTTATTTTATTTTATTTTATTTTATTTATTTTTTATGGTTTAGTTGATCGCAGAAATATGAGAAAGAGAGAAAACAGCGCGACGGACGGTTGTAGTTAAATTAATAATCATCAGAATTTTTGTAAATAAGACTGTTGTGCGTGTGAAATCGCGACTTTATTCGCATCGAGAGTCGACGACTGACGGTTTGCATTATTTATTTTATTTTATTTTTTAATTCCTTATTTTTATTTTCTTCTGCGCTATAGGGGTATCAACTGCTGCTGCTGCTGCTTAGCGGGGCGCTCTCCGCTGGTCCCGTACAACCTACCCCGTTCGTATGTGCCCCCTTTAATGAACAATTCGCTAGCTTTGCTGCTGACGTGTTATTCTTGTACGATTGTTTGTCAATGAATACTTTGCATCTCAGCGTTCGATGCGGGGCGAAAAGAGACGATGGGGAGAGCAGGCTCTGACAACTTACACCAAATTGTATTCCTTCAGGTTCGACTGTAGTATTGTGTCCTTGACTGCGGCGAATACGAATCTAATGTTCTCAGTGTCTGTGAATCAGAAAATTGATTTTTTTTTTTTTTTAGTTGATTTAAAAATTTATATAAATATGCTCACTTATATAATACGTTCCATAAATTTGGCTGTTAATTCACGATTAAAGGACAAAATTCATACAAAAAATTTGATTTTTAAAACTATCAAACCATTTCATATTTCATTGGAACGTTATCTTTCTGTTAAATTTTTTTACCGACAACATAATATGAATAAGGCAATTTCAAATACCTATTTTGAAAAAAGACTAGACCATTGCTTATTGGAGACAAATCGCATTTAATTTTGAATTTTTGTTCTTATCAGAATATATTTACAAAAAATACGATTAGTTGATTCAAATTTCTCTAAAATTTTAATCATTATATAATTTTTGCAATGGTATATCGTATTTGAAAAACCAATTCTCATTATGTGATGTACGATATTATAAGTTCATAGAAATATCACGTACAAGTTGTCAACATGCATTTTTGTAAATAAAAAAAAAATTTAATTTTGCAAAACACTTAATCAAAGGCCTACCGAATTATTTTCTCGTGATTATTTATTTTAGTCTCGCTATCCTAGGTATCTTTTGTATATATTAATATATAACAATATTTATACGATGGTTTTTTAAAATTTAAGTTACGTGCCGAAAGAACTCTCAGTCGTTTCTGGCACAATTAGAGAAAAAAACAAGTAACTTTGGTTCTTTATGTCTAACGAATGACTGCAATAAGAATACCATACTAGCAAATGGCACTAGAATGGCTCTCACTTGTGTCTTTCAACTTATTCACACATTAAAAAAAGCTTTTAGTACCGACTCTTATTTATTCCCATTTTCTAATTATCTCTCATACTTGCACTTACACTTGCATACGTTCCTCGAATTATTTTTTTCTTTTTTTCTTTTTTTTTTTTTTTCTTTTT
>NW_019379602.1:2596416-2622610 GCF_000648655.2 Copidosoma floridanum | reverse complement strand
AAAAATTAAAAAATAAAATAAAATTCTTGAAAAATTAACAAAACTAGGAGAGAGTCTCGACTCCTCCGGTGGGCCATGCTGTTAAATACTCCATACAGTGCGCATCGAGAAGGAACAACGCAGTTATACAGCCCCAAGCTCGATGGTTGCGCCGATTCAAGCCAAATTGAATTCCTTGAGTGCGTTCTGCATAATCGTGTCCTTAACGGCGCAAAACACGAGCTTGATGTTTTCCGTGTCTGTAATCGTGCAGAGAAAAAGGACACACGTGGCACCCACGTCCCCAGTATGCGGCATGCAAACGAAAACACAAACGCAGCGTTAGATCGATTATATATGTTACATTTGTTTGCGATCAAAGAAGGACCTTTACTCCTCTGCTTGCTTCCCTCGACCAGCCAGCCGATCCCTCTTTCATCGACACACTTTGTCATTTGGTAAATCAATCACAAACATAAATTATATATAGTGTCTAACATTGATTAAGCAAGCACATCCACATCACCCATGCAGACGCGTAAGGCAGTGTTACATGGGTCATTGTACAAAGCAAAGTGTGTTAGGTGCACAAAAGCCGAGCAGGATCGTTGTTCGGAGCGGAGAAGCGCACTTACCTGTGGCGCACGTAAAGTGAGAATAGATAATCTTTTCACTGTCCGGATTGAGGTCCACGAACATCCTGAGGATAAACTCCCTTGCTGCGGATGGGTCCCTTTGAGGACCTAATTGACAATGCAACAACAAGAACAAATGGCAAGCTTACAGCGTTATCTGTCGGATTCTCTACGCCCCCCCCTCTCTCTCTATCTCTCTCTCTCCTTATGCTTGATAATGTACATATCTCTAGCTTCGATTTACGCATATGATATTCTAAATGTTGATTCGATTGGATGGATGCGAAACTGAGGATCGTAATACGTGATAATGGATTCATCGTGATTAATTACGTGATACTTTTGATTTATGGATTTTTTAAAGCTTTTTTTTTCTCAATGTTACAAGCACAACTCTAGTACAAAAGATAACTTGTTTATTTGGCATTTACTGATTAACGATAAAATAATCTACACTCGTGTGACGTGAACACAATTGGTACAAGGTATAATGTGATCGAGCACGTTGTAAGACGCGTTGGTTAATTGAGGCTGATCCAATTTTTCGAGAATACGGGTAGACGAAAAAGGAAGTATTGGCCCGGCCTACAGCTTGCAAAAAGCCACCAAAGAGCTTCTTGCGTGGACAAAGCTAAAAATGCGATTAACGAGAGCGCGATTATTACGAACAGACGTGGGAGAGGAGGGACCTCCTTGGAAAACCACAAAAAACATCAGCAGCTTCTTCGAGCCTTTTTCCCGCGGTATCGAGTACACAGTTATGCCAACCTGCGTGTACTCGAACGAGATGCGGCGAGCCACGATTTTCGATTTCGAAGCTCTTGGATTCCTTCCAATCTTTCCTCTTCTTTCCTCGTACATGTTACCGCGGATCAAGCGCGATTAGCCGAACGCGTGTACACCAAGTGCCTCGTACAAACGGACGGGGCCGAGCACGTGGAGCCGAGCCTCGTGAAATTAGATTAAAAGTGCTCGGCGATCGTTCGAGGGCAAGGCTGACGCGTGCCTATGGTCAAGGCTGGTGCAGTGTCGAGGATCCCGGGACCCTGTACACACGTCCCCTCTCATCCCTTTTCCGAACAAAACGTCCGAAAAACTTCCGCGCGCGCTCGCGCCAACGTGTATACGTATAATGCCTACTAACGTGCACATGTACAGAAAAACATGGTCGATGGTCAAGGGTACGCGTGTGTGTGTTGTACTCGTAACCGGCTTGAAATCCCGAAATCCAATAGCTCGTCTTCGAGGCCGCTCTTATCGCATTAGGGATGAGGAGGAGGAGGGGGATGACGGAAGGGAAAATAGTGCGTGCCAGCAGGTGTGCATGTAGGGAAATTCACGAAGAGTGAGCTCGGGGCTCGCTAAAGCTATTATTCGCCAAGTGGAGGCCGCGTGTGTTTTTCTGTGCATGTACGTGTGGCTTGCTGCGCTCGTCTAATCGCATTTTTCGCGATGGCCTTTGGAGGGATGTACCCATTTCAGGTTCAAGGAGGAGACTTACATCCGGTTCCGCTTGTGCCGTTGTGGTTTTTTTTTTTCCCCTCCCCACAAAGAAGTGTTATAAATTCCAGGATTTACAATTTTATTTTTTTTCTATCTATTCGTTTCACAGAAAAATAAATACGTCACGTAGTTATTGTGCCAAGTCGGTCGGGCAAATGCGGATGGCGCGCGTGGAGTCTGTTATGCAGCGCACAATGAGTCAGGAAACCGTTTTGATAATCCAAAGTCTTTGTTGAGGTTGCGCGGCTACGAAGGACGGTACATAACAACAGCGTCTACTTGTGCAATGTATACAGTTCGAAGCAAAGTCGCTCTTGTAATTAATAATGTTACGTTAATGGACGTTTTGCCAATCGTTTTTTTTTGTCGATGCTTGTAAATTCGGGGACTTGGTGTTTATCTTGGAATTGTGGTCTTTTTTTTTTCGAGCGACTTTGATTCTCTTATACGATAAAATAGCACGAAATACATGATCAGCGCCTAGTTCAAAGGCAAAAGCTACCGACCAAAGTAGTTGATTTTTACTTAAAACTTTGTTACCAGACCTGTCGCGGTGGTAAAATGAGAGTAGCACGTGCGATCGGGATCGGGATTACATACGAGATAGCCTTTTAAGATGAATTCCCGAGCTGGCTCGTGTTGTTGTTTGGGTCCTATGTGCCATTCAATTTGAGATAAATTTTTGTTTTATCACGATACCATTATGTTAAACTCAACGATGATTCTTTACTATAAAAACCGAACGAGGTGCAAGTCCGAATAAATAAAGGTATGAGAAATATTTTTAATGATATAAAAAAAAAGAAAAAAAAATATTGTGGTGTAATCATGGGGAAAATAATTATGTTTACACGATTCCCGGAATAGTAATAGACCCTTAAAGATGATACACATTATTTCGGTAATAAGTAATTAAATGTAAATAATCAATGACTTACCATCATACTCTGGAAAATAATCTACTAGATGTGAGTACATGATCTTTTCTTCCAACAGATCTTTTTTATTCAAGAACAGAATCACCGACGAGTGTTGAAACCAGGGATATGTTATGATCGTCTTGAACAATGCCTTACTTTCTTCCATTCGATTCTGTAATGTTGAAACGGTAACACATTTAGTTGCGGAAAAATGCGAATTTCAACTTCAAGCAGAATATTAATTTGTAATAAAACAATCACCTCGTTTTCCGACTCAAACAGAATTTGATCGTATTCACTTAATGCTACTAAAAATATAATGGAAGTGACGTTCTCGAAACAGTGAATCCATTTTCTTCTCTCCGATCGCTGGCCACCGACATCTACCATCCTGTAAAATTTCAGTGATCAAAGATAATATCGATTTTAAACACTATTCATTTGTACNAAAAAAAAAAAAAGAAAAAAAAAAAAAAAAAAAAAAAAAAAAAACAACCATCAAACATTCAAAAAGCCAAATGTTAAAAAAAAGCATCTGATTGAGTTATTAAATTTTATATGCATGCGTTAATAACAATTTTTCCCCAACACAAATACACATGAAAATAAGAATGAATAAAAAATATCCATACACCAATAAGTATTAGACATGCTTTAGAAACATTCAAGGCAAGAAAAGTACGAAAATATGGTATAACGTCTCACAAGGCTTGGTTCCTTAGAACATTTTGTACCGCCATCGAAAATGTACTTCAAACAGTGCTCTAATAAACGCCATCTTCAAAATCGTGTACTTTGTATCAATGGTACTAGCTTGAGAGTGAATTTTTGTAATTTTTATTTGTGACTGTAAATAACTTTGGGATAACTTATAAATAAAATATTTTTTTTTTTTTTAGTTCAATTATTTTCAAATTATTTAAAACTCGTAGGAACAAAAAAAAAAAAAAAAAATTCATCAACAAAACGTTTCAAGATGAAGTAATACGTATGCATCAAATGTGTACTGATTTTTCGACATTTTGCAATGAGTACCTAAATATGATGCCGTCCAGATCAAACGGATACTCTAAAATTCCGGTTGTAGGAACTCGAGCTCGCAGAATATCTTGCTCACTAGGAAGGTACTCGGGTTTTTCGATGCGATCTATATCACTAATATAACTGTAACACAAACCAAGCCGTTGTCTCTCGTCATGCGGTTATATATGCCATGCATTTTGGAAAAAAAAGAATTTTGTTAGTAATGAAGTTAAATTATAACACATTGAATTGAAAAAAAAAAAAAAAAATAAANAAAAAAAAAAAAAAAAAAAAAAAAAAAAAAAAAAAAAAAAAAAAAAAAAAAAAAAAAAGAGGGCAGCCCAATAGGTCGGCCGGAGCTCTTTGTCCCTGTTTTCGTGCAACCTGTAAAACAGCTAATGTCAAACAAGTTCGATTTAACTTACTACTTATCGTGCAGAACAAGTTAATACATTATTTTTCATCAAGTTTGCTATATTAAAAATTTAAAGCTCACTCTATGAATGAAAAATTGTGTCGACGCTGTACCAGGTAGTTGTCTTTTTTTTCAATAAATTAAAAATTTTGTCGAGCAATGATTAAAGAATAATACAATGCTACATCTTAAAAACAGCACAGACACAATTTTGTTAATAGCTGATTAGTGATAAAAACAATTGAAGTAGCTTGAGTGATGCCATGTGTACGTGTTTGTTTGTGTGTGTGTGCGTGTGTCGTTGACCCTCATGCGCAGGACGCTGGGCACATGCGGTGGAAAACATCAGTCAGCAGCAGTAAGTATATGTATATAAGGTGAGAAGAAGGACAATGGATGGAGATAAATAGAGAAAGAGAGGCAGCCAGGCAGAGATATATATGTATGTACAGATCAGCCCAGTATAAGAGAGACCCATGCGAGTTGTGCCGAGCGAAGATTGTGCACCAATATTCTCATCATCATCATCATCATCTCATAATCCAGCACGTAATATTGTTTTCTCTGCCACGTTGCGACGTACCTAAATCGTATTTCTTCCAAGTCAAAGGGATATTCGATTATACCGGTTGTGGGCACTCTTACACGCAGAATGTCCTGTTCTGTCGGGAGGTAGTTTGGCGCCGCAACCCGGTCTATCTCCATCAGGTAACTGTAACATCATTTACTTAATATCCCCGCCAACAACCCTCTCTTCTTCATCTCCTTCCTTTTTTTTCTTTTAATGACATTTTTTTTTTTTTCTTTTTCTTTTTTTCGTGCACTTAAAATGGTACACATTTAGATTCTCCAAGTCCCATGCTTTCTTAACCATTATCGTAAGATAAATCTCGTGTCTGTGGGATTTCTAAGCTATAAATGTAATAATAAAAAACAATTTCGAAAATCCGTATTCTAGATATATGAGGTGTATAATGGTGTGAAATGGTCCCGGAGTCTTAGGGCACCAAGGCATCAATAATAAACATGTATTGGATTCTAGGTAGTGTAAACGATTTGGTAACAGAGATAATTCCGCTATTGCTCTAATTCGCTTTGATAACGAAGAAGCTGCTGAATAAGTAAAATTAATGGTTTGTAAACATCTCTACCATTTGCTGGATTGTAAAAAAAATTTTTTGATGCCTCCGAAAATAAACATGATCTCCTTCGGGATTTTAGATGCATAAACATTTTTTTTACTGCCTAATACAGTTGAAATTGATTTGTCACGTGAAGAGAGAAAAACATGTATGATAAAATCGGCGACTCTAGTCCGACTCGTAGTGCAATGAACTTACTATTTGGCAGAATCTGTGAGCTGGTACTCTCGTCTGCGATCGTAGCACTCCTGTATTCCGGAGTCCGCCCAAAGATCTTTTATCGCCTGCACGTAAGGCTCCTCGAACGCCGTGACCGTTTCGAAGTCGATGGACCTCACGAGTTCGGCTTTTTCCTTAATTGACAAGAAGAGAGAGAGAGAGAGAGAGGAAGAGGGAAAAAAAAAAAACAATTATCGTCTAATAGAAAATGAGAAAGGATAATTTGGCCGATGACGAGTTGCGTAACAAAGAAAATGCCATCGGCAAAAAGCAACTTTGTCGACGGGGAGCTTTGCTTTATCAAGCTACACAGGCCTCGATCGTTTTATCGGCGAGAGCTTGCAGTTTTGTCGAGGCGTGCACTTTTTATCGCCAATTAAACGCCTGTCAATTAAGCGGCGTCAATTTGTACGCCAATCTACCGGTGCGGCGCATGAAATTTTCAATCCGCGCGAAACGTTGATCCACTTGTCGATTGCTTTGCGCATCGTTGCGTTGAGTTGACGATTAAAAAAAAAAAAAATAATAATTTAAAAAAATAAGCAAACAAACGAGGCCTATGTAGTTGAATTCACGTATGCTCGCGGTAAAGTCCGAAACTTACTATACATGACGAGTCCGCGTACGAAATATTTAGGAGATCCATCGCTCGGATCATGGACTGCATGGCCATGAAGATATTTTGGTAGACCAGTTTTATGAAGCCCTTCTTATCCTCGTCCGAGTAACCGGCGCCGTGGATAATTCGCATCTGTTTGATGAACGTCGATTTGCCGGACTCACCGGTACCTGCAACACAAAGACGAACAAAGTGGGCCTGCAATTCTGCTGCTGTTTAACAAACCCTCTTCATACAAACATAAAATAATAACTTAAAAAAAAAAAAAAAAATACAAATTTGAATGAGAAAAGAACTCATCTTTCTCATTAGCGATAGATTTTTTGAACAATTTCGATGTATTAATTTTGACGTTATAAGTAGCTGTCATGGCTGGGGAAAATTTTTTTTTTTATTTTTTTTTATTTTGCTCCAATACACAGACCCAACATCCGACTCAATATTGGATACGAGACGGAAAATAGAGGGAGGAGATAGAGAGCCCACGAGGTATGCGAGCTGTACAAGTGCACTCGCATACCGGCATTCCGTATATTTAAAAGCAATTTCACACTCGAACCCACCGAGCTGATGCCGACACCGGTAAGGTGAAAAGCATATGAGAAAGAGAGGCAGGGACGGAAAGGAAGAGTGTGCGATAAACAGAGACCGAGGAGGGAGGGGAGGGGCGTTACATGCAGTCTCGAGTTTGCGAGCGATGAAAGCATGAATGAAAATCGTTATAGTTCCTAGCTTTCGTTTTTACTTTTTTGCTACCGTCCTCGCCTTTTTTGAGCTTTGGCAGCAACTCTCCCCCCCCCCCCCCATTTACTTCCACATTTCTTCGTGCGTGTTTTTGGGGATACAGTTTTCATCGACAAGGTTTTACCAGCAGACATTCAACTGGATTTTTTTTTTTTTTTTAAGTAGCATTGCTGACTGAGACATCAATGGACTTTGATGTCTACAGAGCATACTCGAGTCCAGTAATGAGATTTCTGCTATCCAACTCATGAATCGTTTAGAAACATTTTCAATTGAGGAGTGTTTGTATACTAAATGAGCTCGTATGATACGTAATTTTTTTTTTATTATAATTAAAATTCTACTTTTAATTGTAAAAATTGGCACTGTAAATTTCTATCGAAAAATATATTACACTAATGTACAATATATCATCGTACAGTGGGATGTCGAATAAATTAACACAGGAAGGCCGAAAATAGCTTTTTTTACTATTGTTAGTTCATAAAGATGTATACAGTTACGTAATCAAAAATTGTTTACAATTTTTTTATCGAAAGCTTTTTAAATTAAAGGTAGCGTAGGTACTTAATTTAAATGCACACCTAAATGAGTGAAAATTTATAATTCTGGATATTTAGATAAAGGTAAAGTAATTGAAAATAATTTGTTGCTATTAAAAGAATTACAAAGTAACAGTATAATGTATAATAATAATGATAAGTATATAGTTGTCAATTAAGCAAGAATTTGTCACGCCATAAACTAATGCACACCTTCTTTAGCGGTAATTTTTTTATTTTTTCCTCCTCTTTTTTGTTACTTTCAAGAATGCGTACATTACTTTAAAGTTGCATAGTACATATACTAGCCTGTAGAAACATTTTGCTCGCGATGAAAAACTGAAATAATAATTTACAAAATGTGAAAATTTCGGGAAAAATTAATATGAAAAATGTACGCGGTCAAGTGGTTTTTTAAAATTTATTTTTAATTTTTTTTATTTTTATGAGAGTGTGAAACAAAAATTTACAGGATACAATACCTACTTTACCTTTAATTTGCGACAAAACTTGTTGATATTGTTTTCCTGCGTATTTTTTCATTCACATTCATTTTATTTTCTCTCGTCTTAGTGGCTTACTGTGTATAGGTGGTGGTGGCACTCGACAAGATGATTCACCGGAAAACCGCGAGAGCTAAGAAAAGCATCAAGTGTATAAGAAAAAGAGAGTTCGCCTGTGCAACATCTATCGATTCACGCGTGTGTGTGCGCGGATGAGTTTCCAAGACGAAGCGGATTCATTTTCTCGTGCTCTCGACCAACACAGAAGAAGAAAAAGAAGAATAAATAAAGAAAAACATTTTCCGATCGGCATGCCAATGTGCAAATCTATAGTGCGATAAAACTTTCGCTTACACCATGGCTGTTCACAGACTATTACAACGCGTATCTTAAATGAGACGACTTTATCCATTTTTCTATCGCTAAAAAAGTTGATTGGGACCGCTTTTATTAAGGTGGACCGAATGCGAAACTTTTTAAATTTAACACATATTTGATGTAACTAGTAGGTTATCTGAAAATTCAGGGTCAAATTGGTCAAAATAAATTTTTTTTTTTTCATATTTATCAATGCTTTAAGTTTTCGAAGCGCGCCGTGTTGCACGCACCCTTTGGCTATTATGCTATACTCTTCGTATTAGACCGAATATTTTTGTCTCCCGATGGGTACAACATCGCACAAGGGACCAGCTGTCAACGTAAGGTAAATCAGGGAGGCGACTCAGTGACACGAACGAAGGAAAAAATTGAGAACAGAAAACCAACGATGTGTCACTGTAAAAGGAAAAAAAAAAATGATGCATGTAAAAGGGGCACATAAAACAAGCAGTGGAGTAAGTGGGGAGGGGGGTGCATGTATGTATATTTGAACGTGATAGAAAAAAGGGGCGCAGCTCCTTCTCGTGCCATACGCGGCTGTACAGGGTGCAGAACAAGTTCGCTCTCCATACGAGAGAATGAAGAATGTACGAAGGAGAAATGGAATCAGATGGGTCGATAGATGCCGACGAGTACGTATAGAGTATCAGCCAGGAGCTTCGCACTACTGCTCTGCTGCTCCTTGACAGAGTTCTGCTCCCTCCCTTTCTCCCTACTTTTGTCCTTATTCGGAAACTGTTGCAGCAGCAGCACTGCTACGTGCGCGCATCATATAAGTAACAGCTCTTTCCGTACTTCGTCCTCTGACCTCGTGCTACAAGTGAGCTTTTCACAAAAAATGACACATTTTGATCGATTGAATAGATTTAGCAAAACCCTGAGTAAAATAATTAAGATTTCATGAATTTATCTGCACGAAATTCCTCATTACCTTATTTTCGAGAGGGTTAGCATTTAGTACCTTTAGGGGTTAAAATAATTCTACAAGCAGATGTGATTACCAAATACGAAATGGAAACAATAAAAGTGGTGATTGATTATCACAATTTTTTGACGACTATTGCCTGATATTTAAATTCATTTCATAAACTTCATCACATTTTATTGTATAAATTTAGTACAAGTCTTATTATTCAACTGCAGTTAGTACGAGTAAATGCGTTTGCGTCTGACCTAATCAAGTCATGTTCTACTTAAATATTTACACTTGCACGTGTGATGTATTTATACGTAACTCTGTCGGCCCCATCCATGATTTCTAGATATGTTTGCTGGTACACGCAATAACAAATAGTCATTAGAACCTTTTTTTTTTTTTTTATTCCTTGGAGTTTCGTAATTTCTGAGTGCCTACAAAAATGTTTTTAATCACGAAAGAGTACTCTCACAAATTGATCACGGTGATGTAATCATACTTAAATGGAGTTTTTGAGAAAAAGCGAAAAAAAATACGGCAAAAAAATATCCTATGAAAAATGTTAAGAAAAAAAAAAAAAAAAAAAAAAAAAAAAAAAAAAAAAAAAAAAAAAAAAAANACTGTTGTTCCAAGAACTCGAGAGCTTTTGATTCGGGAAAGCTCGTGTATGGAAGAGAGGGCGAGCTCGCGTTACGAGTCGTCGTGTGGAACAAACGTCAGGTGCTGGGTCGCGATTTTCGAAACATTACCGGTGTACAATACCGTGAAGAGTATTTGATTAACAGTTTATACTCATTTGTTTAAAGTGCTATGACTTTGCCGCATCACGAGTACAGTCGCGAGGAAGATAAAGAGGGGAAAAAATTCGAGTTTGCGTACGGTTGACGCGTTTGCTCGAACGTATCTCTCTTACGCGAGTGGAAATTTGCCTTCTATTGTTTGTGCAGCTTGAGAGCTTGAAAAATCGTCTTTTTTTTATTTATGAAGGTAACGACTGGTTATTAACAAGCAAACTCTTTGTGCACGTCACTTTTTCTATATACCCTCTCGTGCGCGAATCAAATGGTTAGTGGTTAGTGAAACAAAAAATATAGAGTGAGTTCAACGTGGTGTTTAAGTAATTGTACAAAAAATGTTGGTAAATGGTTGCCGAAACTCTTGGACTATGAATTAAAAACTTTTAAAATTATAAGCTGCTGTCAATCATTTAAATACTGCTTTTAACACAATACTGTATTGTACGTACATATTGTACGTACGCGAATAATTTAAACATACATAAGAAAAAAAAAAAAATTAAATGTAATGATTATCATTTTACAAAATTATGCCATCCATGTACGATGTAATGTAAAGTTTTAAAATTAACACTCGAGACATTTCCTGGAAAAAGTAATGCAATAAATTCCTTCTGAATATTTGCAATCATTCTATTAATTATAAAAATAGGAATGATGGTCACCAGGGACTTATCAATTACCATCTGTCTCTTTCCTTCTCTCGTTCCTTTTTTCGTTAAAAAAAAAAAATCAAGAAATTATACTGCTTTTTGCAACTAACAACGTTTCTTTATCTGCAAACTAAAATTTAAAAAAAAATTTTTTTAAGTATACATTAAATTTACTAAATAACTAAATTTATAATTACTTGAAGCTGTTAGTAAAAGGAAATATACGAACTACACGACACATGAAAATAAAATCATACGGCATCGTTGTGTTAGTTAACTAATCCAATAAGATGCTTTGATCCGTTTAATAACAATTAAATTAAACCAACGAAATCAATCGATTTTTTCTTCTAAAATTTTTTTTAATATCCATGATTAATAATATAGTTTTAAAAAGAAAAATGTACTCCATAACACTGTACTTTATGGATGTACTTTTTTTACAATCTATATTTGTATTACATAAAATAAGAAAAATAATTCAATGTAACATGTTAAAACGTGAACAAGATCGATATACGTAATAAAATAGTAATAATCATAATGATTTCAACCGTAATAGCATTAGGTGTCAGTATTCCTTAAAATCAATCCCTCAGGTTTTACGAAAAGCCTATAGTTTTAAAAAGAAAAATGTACTCCATAACACTGTACTTTATGGATGTACTTTTTTTACAATCTATATTTGTATTACATAAAATAAGAAAAATAATTCAATGTAACATGTTAAAACGTGAACAAGATCGATATACGTAATAAAATAGTAATAATCATAATGATTTCAACCGTAATAGCATTAGGTGTCAGTATTCCTTAAAATCAATCCCTCAGGTTTTACGAAAAGCCTGAAAATTTAATTATCCCATCAACACCTTACGACCTACGAATCATCGCGGGAGTGCCAAGAAACTGAAGCTAATCTTATCATTGAAAATTTGGGGAGCATTAGATTTTTTCTTTCCTTTTTCTCGCCAGATTCACGTGTTCCAAATAAGCGGCGGTGCAAAACGGAGTATGCTCAGCTATCTTCATCTATGCATGCACCGACACAAATGTACACGAGAGCGTTTTCAAGTGGCAAAGGCTACAGTTCTCCTATAACCCAAGCGTATATACATATACACAAAAGACGCGGGCGTCCTCGTTTCGCGTAACCCCCTGCGCAGAGCCTCGGACAACTCGGCGACGTCGGCTCTCTTTCTCTCGACTTATCCCTCGATCTATCCATTTCTCGCTACTCCTCTCGCTTCCTTTGACTCCATTAGCGACTGTGCCCTCGAGCGGAAACAATATCGGGCTCATCGATGCTGGAAGCCACTATCACCACCATTACAGTAATATAACTATTGCTGCCGTACCACTACCCCCAGGATTGCTAATTTTTACACCAAAGTGGGAATAAAAAAGGGAGCTATGAGAAAACATTCGAGATGTTTTGCTTTCAAATACTACAAACCACATTACATGTACTTGAGAAATCACCTATATTTTTTCAGAATAACAAAACAAGATTTTGCTTGACTCGAGATACAAATTCAATTTCTTATAGGCTTAAAAGTGCGACAAATAGCCTAGAAGCAATGGTCAGAACAATAAACATTGAGTTCTGAGGTTAGTGGCCCGTACGCAAATAATACTACGATCATTTTTTACGCTATTTAAAACAATTATCAGCCGAAATGCGTAAGTCAGTCTCGATTCATGTATAAATTGAGGCTATCAGTCAGCATTTACAAAGAATTACGTAGAAATGTGAGATAATATACGACATACTACGAATCTTTTCACGTCACAGCTAAATTTATCTCGCTTATCATTTAATTCACCTGTGGTTATTTTCTAAAGTTTCAAATGTACTGCCACTGAACGACTGATGAGAATAGTTCGCTTCTTCTTTTTTGTCCAAAGGTATGACTAATTGAAAAATACAAACTGTGAGATTTTTTTAATTTCATTTTTTACAACAAAAGCAAAGTAATGCAGGGTAACTTTGTTAATATCTCGTTTGATTGGTGGGTGGACCCATCATTCATAAAAAAAAAGGAATTACATCACCTGCTAGTTCGATGATGAAAAAAAAAAAAAAAAAAAAATACAAAGTTCTGCTCCAGAAGTTTTTCAAAACGTCTATACATTTAAAAGCATAGTTGTAATATTCGAAAATTCTGTGCCATTGAGAAATATTATCTATTTAACTGTATGGTAAACGAGAGATTGAAAGTTCCGATTCAAAAATACAATCATCCCTGACTTGTTACACCAAAACTGCTAGCAAGCTTTTAAAATAAAATTTCTAACCAATATCCCTTTTAGTAATTGTACATTAACAGCATTACGATTTTAACCACTATGTAGAAACTTCAATTTCGCAGGTTTCATTTAAAAATAAACTATTTTAAGTTTTTGCAATTTCCAGGAGTAATGAATTCTAGATAATATTAACAAACGATAATTATTTTTTAAATATTTATAACACCTACAATTTGCTCAACAGATACATTTTTCTATAAATTAAAAATTCTGTAGTCAAATGTCTAGTTTTTCAAAACTTAATTGATTAATTAAAAAATTATCGAAATGGTTGTAACTGCTCAAAAATAGTCATAAATACTCTCGACAATTTGGAGTTTCTTTCAAACAGTTGTCCAACTGAATCTTGCCTTTTTTTTCAAAAACCAGGATTCTTTTTTTACTAGCCTATGTGCAAATGCGAAAAAAAAACCAAATTGAGCAAATTGATACCAAACTTTAATTCTATCCAATGTAAGAGATATACCTTTAAAATATATCCATTGGGAGTCGGAGCCGGAGGATTTTGAAAGCTAATAGACGTTGTTATGACCTACTTTAACTAGTTTTGGTATTTCGAAAGAAACAGTTTAACGGTATGATGGAAAAGCGTACTGCATGAGACTCATGCACGTTTACTTAGTCAACGAACTGATTGATGCAGATAAAAATTTTGAAATTAAAATTTTAATTTTGCAAGATAAAATTAAATTACACATTATTATAAAGTGAAATAATTTATTTATTGAAAAAGTCGAGATCGATTATTCGTAATAGTAAAACAGATTTTGATTACGTTTTTTATTTCTCTTTTTTCGACAAATAAAATAACTTTGAAATAAATGTTTAAATTATGATGTAATTAGGTCATGCTAATTACATCACCATAAATTAAATTAAATATATAGATGTATTACTGAGTTTCAACTAACATGTAATCATTGACATTATATTAAGTAAATTAATTGCCTATTTCAACAATGTAATAAGTATAATGTGACGCGTATCAATGTACAGGTTTGTCATAAAGCACAGATGTTCTGGTAGATGTAACCATTAAATTAAATTACTGTGAGTACTGTGACTCTGCTGTGACTAGTCGGAAATTTTTGCAAAAATGCAATGTCATAACATTACCTTTGTTTAATGAAAAAATGACTGCAATCATTTGCTCCTTGCAATAAAGCATCATTAAGAAAACACAAACAAGGGATACACTTGATACTGAATTTTTGCAAATGTTCTCTTTTTATCGATCAACTTGCTGCAACAAAAAAACCCTACTGCACGAGTATCTATAAGTACACCTATACAACAGAGAGAATGGGTTTTGGGTTTCACCACTTATTCCAATGCAGGTGTATGTATAGTACTTACGTATATACAATACAACCTTTTTTCATGCGACGCGGGCGAGGGTTTGCTTGGCTGTGCCATTAACCCTACGATTTATTTGTTTTCTCTCTCTTTGATGTCGATGACCCTCCGTCGACTACTTACTTTGTTCATCATAACTGTCTGTGTTGTTTATTTTATTTTTTTTCTTATCCACCTGGCCCAGACTCTTTCTTTCACAGAGCATTCATGGGCAGCTGGTCATTAGACCGATAGAACGAGCCGAAGCCAGGACATGTGTGTGCAGCGGCTTCATAGCTTTCATTTTTAAAAACTGATCTGACTATATATCTGCCCATGGCACGCGTGTGGCTCACTGCCGTCGACCAACTTCGCCACGTGTGTACGTGTATGTGCAGTGTACGTTTAAAGGTAGCTGGGCTAAGCGACGCTCGACGATTATTTGGACGTTCATGTATGGACTCTAAATACACCTACATGCCCATGCTCGCCCTTGCCGGAGTTCGATTATTGTCGTTTATTTTGCAAAAAAAAAAAAAAAAAAAAAAAAACACGTACGCAGTTTCAATGCTTTAAGACTTCATGATTCATTGTTTTCACTGATAAGATATAACTACAAAAGTTAATATACTTAAGTGGGATGTTTCACTTCTAAAAATATTAAATTTTACATTGCTTTGGAATTTCAATTCAAGCCAGAGGATGAATTTAGCGACTACGCCCATATTGGCATGTGCATTGTCACAAAACGTAGTAGGTAGTGCATTAACACATAAAAAAATGACGTTCAGTATATGGTGTACTGTTTCAAATAATACAGATGGATCACTTGATAAAGTAGTAGACCGAGTATAATGTGTACAAGCGAATTCGATATGTCGAAATTTTGATGCCTTTAAACTACATTATCAACTAATTAAAAACTTTATTCAATATGGAATTGCACAATGAAATTATGAGTTCATGAATGTTCAAATGATTTGTACATTAATATAATTTCGTTGCTGGCTCTTTAATGAGTTTAATCAAGTAGGACGGGAGCGCTATCAGGTAAGTTTGAGGAGCACGCGAAGCCCCGGCAACCGCGCTACTACGTATTTACACTTGCGAGTTATTGCTTTACTCGAGCATTCAAAAAAAAAATATATATACTATGACTGAGATCGCAAAACTGTACTTTGATAATGATATATGAAATGGCACAATACTTTGACTGGCAATTGAACAGTTGGGTTTTTGAAATGGACAACAACCTCGACAACAATGATCAACGCGAAAAATGTGATGTAAAACAAAGTCATAATAGTAATACTAAAGTTTAGTTGACCTGCGAGGTACAGCTGCTCGAATGAAGCCCACGAGTTCGGTAAACTAGAAATATTTTCAAGGTTTACTCATCTGGATGAGGTTTTTCTCTGAAAAAAAGCTTATCTAGCACCGTCGCGGGTTAAAAAAAAATTCAGGATGGCTTGTCAAATGCGCGGAAATGAAAACAACGTGACAAAAGGGGATGGGGTTAAAATCAACACCAATTACACGCAGGTGACAAAGTATATATCCGTAAAGGCTAGTGTAATTTTGTACGTGGATCAAAGCTCGAAATAAAACTAAAATGTATCGAGGCATATGAGACGCGATGCAGGAGTAAAACAGATTCGAAAATAATTTAGCCCGATCTTGCAAATGTGGTGCACAACAGCTGCGAATGAGCTGCCCGACCTCTATACGATACAAATAAATAATTCGCTCTTCTTCTGGGCATAGCGAGCAAGTTGCCGAAACTCTCTCTACGAGTTTAGTTGCTCCGCTTGCCCTCCCACACGCGCTTATAATACACACCATCTCCGAAGCGTTTATACGCGCTGCATCAAGTGTATATAATATTTATGTACTTGTTAACTTGGGAAAGAAACAGATTCGTCTTTTAAAATTAACAACGCGCGATTGGGTTGTGTAATCATGAAGATAAAACATTAAAAGTGCGGTTTGATGTTTGTTGTGAAATTTAGACGATCAAGTATACACGAAAAATTCCAGATCGTCAGTTCCCATGGTACTTATTAATTATGACAATTGAGTAGTAGTAACAATAAAAAAAAAACTAATTGTTCCTTGTTTATGAGTTGTATGTATAGGGTTCATATGATATATATTATTCACTAGACTAATCTAACAAATTAAGTGAAATATGAATGTTTTATATTCATAAATAATAATGAATTGCGTGTTGGTAAATTAATGTACAGCATCATAAGATGAGGTGATTAACAAATTTGATTCAATGTTCAAAAAAAGGAAATGTAGCTATTTAAAAAAAATATTCAAGTAACGTTATTTCGTTCACACTTTGGATAATTGGAGATACTTGAAATTATATGTACACTCATACGTTTGTGTTCCTTCTGGCGCAAAAAGTAAGCAACACTACTTTCCCAAAGTCAAAATTCTACGCCAAGGAATGGGGTTTAGGATAAACATTGTACTGTACGCGTAAGTAATATTTACCTTTTTTTTTTTTTTTTTTCTACGATTTAGCGTTTATTGTACTGTCGAAAGAAACGTAACACGCCAAAAGCAACGTGCTTGTAATCAATTGTTACGACGGCGAATCAGAAGCCACGTAAAACTTTTACACAGAGCGCCGAAAATAGCACGTAAAAATTGTTAGCCTTTCAAATCGCCGGCTCGCCCCCAGGGACGCGCTCAATAATCTCGTGTAAGTTTTAGCTGATCGAAAGGCCGAAGGTAAACCCACGATCGGTATAGGCATAAGTACTTGGTGAATATTAGCATATTACTTACCCAGCAGCAAGAGTTTGAGCTCGCGCCTGGCATCGCGCTTGTCCCTCCTGAGCTGGCGCTCGATTTCTTGGTTGATGCGCTTTTGCTCCTTGGCCTCTTCCGACAGGCAGCACGCCATGGTTGCGGCCGGTCGTTGCACCCCCTCGACTCGCGAGGAGACCGACGACTAGTCCACGACGACGGCGGCGACGGGCTCGCCCGATCCTCGGTAAGCCCAACAACAGCAGCGGTAACGAAGGCAACGCTTGTTGCGCCACCGACAATTACAACAACAGTAGCAGCAGCAGCAGCAGCAACAACAACAACAACAACAACAACAACGAAAACAACTATAACAATAACAACGACGACAACAATAACGAACAGCAGTAGCACAGCCACTGTCAGCACTGGGTACGTATTTGTACGGCACGTGAGATCAGACCACGACGGGCACACGCGACGAGCAGCTACACCACCATCACCAGCTTTATCATCTTTCCCGCGGGCCCGTGCCGCCTCCTCTTCCTCCGCCTCCTCGTGCTGCCGGCACTCCCAGGGTCACGAATTCTCCGTTGTCCCCAGGAAGCGCGTTTCTCTTTCCCCTTGCCACTCGCTCCGGAACACCAAGGTCTTTGACAGCGGCACGTTCAACGGGATTAACCACAGTCGCCGTTGATCGTCTCTACTATGCTGCCGATTTTTCCATATACTGGTCCCGATTTGAAGAGGCCCAAGCCGATGATGACACAGAGAGAGAAACTGAACAAGTGCACAATGCCGCACTCTCAATGTCAGCGACAAGTGTTGCACATTTTATATGCGCCAGTCAGGCCCCCCACAGCTTTCCAATGTGTATATATATATATATATATACACACTTCGGCAATTTTGGAGCTCTCTCGTCTGCTGTTGTGTAAAAAGTATATAGTGTTTATTGTATCCCTGATGGTTGCTCTGTCGACTGTTTAGCTGCTACAACAACCCGTGCATCCTGTCACAGAAGAAAAGTTTGCTCTTTATAGTTATGAACAAGTGTGTTGGTAAGTAAGTAAGTAATAATAATATATATATATATAATAACATGAGTGAAAATCACATCTGCAAAGCAATCTGTCTACTGTCTGCTACTGATTTTACCGCTCACTTGCGCGTGTGCGTGCTTATAGGTGTATGCAAAAATTACTCACACGTGTGCACGAGAGGAAGAGCAGTAGCAGTATATAAATATATAGTGGCACTAACAGCAGTAGACAACCAGTATTATACATTTTGTATACCCAAGTATACATGGATGTGAGGGAATAAGTATACAAGAGAAAGAGGATAAGTTAAGAAAGGGAGATGCGACAGCAAGACGGAAAAGGAGGAGAGGACGTGTATACATGCACCCAGGCATCGAGAAAGCAAGCACACCCACACGGATGAAGTAAAAAAAAAAAAAAAAAGAAAAAAAAAGGCAAGAGACTCTACATAAAATGAGGAATCCAAGGAAAACTATCAAACTCTCGCCCCTCCCCCCACGATTTAATAAACCTTACAAGTTTACCCTCCAGTAATGGCGCTTGGATGAAGTAAAAAAAAAAAAAAAAAAAATTATNTGTGAGGGAATAAGTATACAAGAGAAAGAGGATAAGTTAAGAAAGGGAGATGCGACAGCAAGACGGAAAAGGAGGAGAGGACGTGTATACATGCACCCAGGCATCGAGAAAGCAAGCACACCCACACGGATGAAGTAAAAAAAAAAAAAAAAAAAAAAAAAAGAAAAAACAGTGGAACCGATCTTGTTGTGGGTCAGGCTTGAGGAATCACCATGTGAACTTAGTTTTGTATTAAAAAAAAAAAAAGAAAAAAAAAGGCAAGAGACTCTACATAAAATGAGGAATCCAAGGAAAACTATCAAATGAGCTCGCACCGCGTTTATATTGCACACCTGAGTATACTTATACTATTATAAGAGAGGAAAAACAGAGAGAGCGAGAGAAAGAAATAAGTGAGTAAAGTACGTGGTGTGTGCCTCGAACCTCTGATGCATGCGTGCGTGACACCTCGAGAGAGTCGAGTAGCACATCAAAGAGTGCGAGAGAGAAAGAGAAATGAAATACGATTCCGGAGGAGACTAACGAATATAGGTTAAGGAGCCGCGCGCGACAACTCAGGCACTTTGGAATAACCGTGGACGTGGAGATGAACTCAAGTAAGTTGTTTGGTATTATTTCAACACACCAACTCTCGATAACACACGTCCATATAAATAATCGCCGAGAAAAATAAGTACGAGAAGCAGGAAGCACATCGAGAAAGGAGCACCTGGACGACTCCAATAGACCTAACGCCGTAGCCGAGCCTATGTAATCTCTTTCGTTTTTCTTCAGCTACCTACCTATATATAGGTACCTCATCAACACCCTAGCTACACACTCATCGCGTATGATATTAGCACGTAAGATATTTTACAGATAAGTTGATGAGTGCTAACAAGTATACCGTTCCATCAGCGGGTGCGTCACCATAATCGTTGTCGCAAGTGCGTAATCATCATTACACGACAACAGCAGTAGGTACTAGGTATACAGAACCTAATAGGTACATGTGTATAGGTAACTCCACGCACTTTGTAAGTAAGTACGTATTAAGTATAGTCGAGGTGAACTCGGCTGCTTGAGTGCTTGCTCAATGCTCATCACACCCGGACACACACACACACACACACACGCGTGTATATATATATATATATATATATATGTATGTATGTATATGTATATTTAAAACTACACGAATACTGGTGAATATACTGCACGGAAGATGTTGTACCCCCTAGGTAGAGGTAATGCCTACACCGCAGCAGAAGCTCCGAACGGTAGGTATATATAGCGGCGCGCGTGTGACTCCGACTCCGTTTATTAATGAGCGTGTAAGTGTAACGTAAGGTGCACGGGTACAAGAGGAGTTGGCAAGTAAATAATAAAAGTAATGATCTAGCACATCGGACACACCTACGATTATAAGTTATAAACACAAAATGCACAGATGTATGTACACACAGGAGGCACACACGCGCGCGCGACACAACGAAAATCGCCAACAGCCAGTATGAGGTATAATAGTGGTGGCAGTAGCAGGGCTTGCAGAAGAGAACGTACTATCATCCAGCGGCTGCAGCAAAGAGCAGATGCGAGAGAACGAGGAGAAGAGCGGCGAGCGAGAGCTGCTGTGCTGTCCCCCGGCTCTCTTGGGTGTGTCTAGCAGAGCGCTCCGTCTCTCTCTTCCTCGCACCCGCTCCGTGTAAAAGCGCTACGGGCGCTTTGTACATATATATGTATATATAATACATATATGAGAGAGAGAGAGAGAGAGAGTCGTGTATATACAGAAAGAAAGAGAGAGATCACCATCAATTCTACTTTTTTCTCACTCACTCTTTGGGTAGTTCAATGTATAAATATATAGCTGGAGGGGTAAGCAGCAATATAGCAGCATGATTATGTACAGGGATACAACAGAGCCATAGATGGGTATTATGCATGGGCAAACTATGGGTGTATGTGTGGACATGTTGTGTACACCACCTATACAACCTTTCGGCTTGACAGCGGACGTTAGCTTGACTCGGTAGAAAAAACACTACACACTACACTGCAATGCTGCATGCTGGCGAGCGGTAGCAGCGGCAGCAACAGCGACGACTGCGGCCTAGACCGCGAACTCTCTTGACTTGACACAAGAGCGCGCGCGCGCCTCCTCTCTCCTGTGCCGAGCTTTCGGAGCTTTCACTTTGCCCTTGGTAAGATTCTTTTAATTTAATTGCTGTTGCCCTACACGTCGTATACATTGTACGTACATACATACAGGTTGTAATGTACAATATACACACGTAGTAAATATACCACGTTGGCGTGTAGTGTGTGTATATATATATATATATATATATATATATATATATATATATATATATATATATATATATATATATATTGCTAAATGTTGCTTCACAATTTCGTCGACGAATTGGCTGGAGAGGTTCGTTTTTCAAAAAAAAATAACTCTTGTAAGTTATAGTACGACAGATCTCGAGTGGTGTGCGCTTGCGTGCGTATGGTTATTATTTGGGAGTTGGTCCTATAGGCGTCCTAGCCTTTGAGCAGAGCTTTCACTGATGTCGGATTTTGTTGTATCTACAAACCATACGGTATACTATTAGATGCGTCATTAACGAGCATCATCACCGCGACGAGGCTGCGGATGCTCATCGGCTTTTTTTTTTTTTTTTATCACATTGCGGTCTATCTGTCGCTTCGTCCCATATCACTCGAGTAAGCATAAAAATACGCTTGTTGGGCATAGGGATGGAGGTAATAACGTATAGGTGAGTGTGTGTATGCGTATAATATATATAGCATGTGTGATGCAACTTATGGTGCGGTTGTAGGTGGCGCGCGCAGGAGGTTTATAAACTACACGTTATTCGCGTTATACTTAATAAGTGTATCCACCTCCCTTTGCTCCGAAATCCGCTTACGCGACCAAATTCGATTAGCGACCGAGACGAGACAGTATAGGTACTTTTTACGGAGGGCGCGCGAAGCCCGAGAAGAGTCAAGTCCAAGTATCAATGTCTCGCTTTGGCTCCACATATACCTACCTGTATTTTTATCTGCTGGTGCGCGTGCAATGACGTTGATGTGTACCTGACTCCGATCGGCTACGTGTTGTGACGAAAATTGTTGTTGTTGTTGTTTTTTATTTTATTTTTTTTTTTTTTTTATTGTGGTACACGACTGTGTTAAAAAAGGTTGGTTCTTTAAATTGCCGGGATCTCGCTTTTTAAGGGAACAAACAATTTCATGCATCTTTGTTCGATGTTACCGATGTTACCATTAATGTTACCGTTGCTCACCACTTGTGTGTTAAATTAATGAGGTACTTGAATGAGATGTTTTTAACACTTTTTTAATTGTCACTTTCAATCGTTCATATTATATATACACACGACAGTCCAATGCATACCTCAATGAGTTTTTAAAAAAATCTCTGTTAATGAATTTACCGCAAACTACATCAAAACTCAAAGCTTTTTCGAATATCGTACCTCCACTCTTTGAATTAAACAACTCAAAGTTTTCAAGATTTTAATAACAGCCAATGGCTTTTTTCCTGTATCTTTTTTTTTAATCGTAATAAATGTAGCTACTCATGCTTCCGTACGTTGCTTAAGCAGTGACTCTTACGAGAAAATAACGAGCGATGTGGTGTGATTGAAAAAACGCTATCATTCAACGCGTTCACTTTATTTCAGCGATTACTGATAGTCTTTTTTTTCGGAAACAGTTGGTCATTCGACTGTTGCGACACGTCTTCAAAAAAAAACGTATAGCGCCAAGTGCCCGAAAATTAGTTTTTAATAGAGCCTTCCTTGCGCGCATTAGTGATATTCTGTCTCTATTGTCATTTATTATAGTATTTCAGAGCTTTTCTGTAAAAAGTGCCAAATGCCATTATTTGTGGCTCAAAGATACGATCTTATAAATTTTTTGTGCACCGAGTGCATTGATTTCGTTAATAATACATTTATTGCACAAAACAAAGTACAAGATTAATTACATAAAATAAATACCGTTACCTTCAATTTTCATTATCAAGGAAATTTCCTGTGGTAATGCGTCGACATAAATCCACGATTGTCGTTATTTGGCCAGTTCCAAACTTTTCAGTACAATTTTAATGAAATAATTAGCTTCGAAAATTTCTTTCGGTTCGTCCTGAGGGTTGGTAATCGAATACACACAACTCGTATGTACCTATATGACACAACAGATATTTGCGAAATTAAAATCCAATAAACAACTGTATGAAAATAGATGGCCATCGAAAGGAGAGGTACGAAATGGAATGTAATCTAATCCTGGTTGAGGCTTGTATGCCACTCCTGCAGCAAATGAAGATTTTGTACTTGAGGATAAACTGCAGAAAAGAAAGAGGAAGCAGATATGCAATCTGATGATTAAACGTAATTGGATTTCTCTTTATTCTTTGGAGGTCGGAAGACTTTATGTGGATCATTATGCCAACTATGTGACGGGTTTGTACCTCGGAACTCCAAGATTTACTTTGATGGTTGGGTTGTTTATTTTTCACGCGAAACAAAGAACAGAAGCTTTCGTAACGATTTATCGAGTACTCGACATTTGAAAAATCGCTAAAAAAATTCCTTTCCAATAGTTTTCTTCGAAATTTAAATATTATTTCAGTACTGTTTTTATTCATGAGCGCTGTAAACTTTTTTATACGATTATTCATGAATGAAGAAAATGAAAACTCTAATTTGAAGTACAATAATTTAAAATACAATAATCAATATTAGATTTTTTAAACGTTACGAAAAGTGAATAAGTGTCATTCAAAACGCAAAATCCGTTTAGAAAATAATGTAAATTTTACATGATTATTCTTCATACCACGGACGCAAAGCGATTAGCGATTGACCGTCACCAAACTCAGTGGTGACGATCACCATTTCTCAATTTCTCGTCATGAATGACTCATGTGCTTGCGGCGCTTCATATGCCTATATATACACCAAACATTGTACTGTTGCATTGTTGTTATCCATACATTTGGATCATAAGTATATTTAATAAATCAAAAAATCTCAATTTAACATGATCGTTTAATCGCGAAAAAGCAAGAGCGTACAAAAACTGTATTGCGCGCCTAATATCTCTGTGATGCATGTTGGGTGTACGTGATGGGAAAAAGCCCTTGAGGTTGGTTTATTTCCGATGGATTAGGATGCGGGGCTTCGGCTATGCATACTATTATTCAGGAAAACGTCTTCTTGCGCTCGCGTACCGCGAAATTATTATCATCATTATGTGCGTTTGGAATTGCACTTTCCTTGAATTGGGATTGCAGAGCTTTGGATTTCTCAGCTTCAGCTTTACGATAAATCAATGTCGTTTTGTTGTCGTTTCGTTGTGTAATGAATTTTACACGTGTTTTTGCCGGTTGAGAAAACCGCGATCGCATATAATCATTTTGCATTCGTATATAACATATACACATTTTTGGTACAGCAGTTGGTAAAAACGATTCCTTCGTTCTTATCTCCCATTTTTTCGTTTTATAATGCATTGAAATAATCAGTTAAACTCTGTTTCTTAATTTTCGTCGAAACGTTTTCATGAATATCGAGTCTAATACCTCTAGTGTCTATTTAACGCATTATTACCATCGGAAATATTTTATGACTCACTATATTCGAATCCAAAAAATACCAACGTAATACTGTAATCAGTATTTTCTGGAAAACATTATTATTCGTTACACTTTCCAAACATTGGCGCCTGGGATTGTAATTTAAATTAAAGTCGTTTCATCAATTCCATTAATAAGACGAGATACGCGAAACATTAAGCATTCAGTCAAACAAGTTTTGTTTTATCGTCTCAAGAATGCACGGTCAAACTCAACCCTTGAAATAATTTTTAATGATAATCGGCTTTTCGAGCGAGCAAGTTAGATAAGCTGACATGTTTTCCCGGAACAATAACATTTGATTACACAATATTATTGATTGTTTCAGTGGAAAAAAGTAGTTTTGTTTATAGCTTTAATTTAATCATACCTGTATTTAAAAATTTTTTAATGACAACAAAACTGCCAAGGACTGTCGGGGGAAGGTTGTTGAAAGAAAACAAAAGTCGACCAGCGGACACATGCTATATTATTGTACTGTAATATTACTTACTTTTAATGATTATTACTTACTAAGATTATATATTTATAGGTATGGCTACAGTAAAATTAGACAACACGACATAAATATGACAAACGACATAACAACGATCGATTCCACAGTTACACCGGTGTCTTTTTCTCATTCCATCTATATAAAATAATCTCTTGTTTCTTTTTTTTCCTCTTTCTTCATAATATATGTATTTCTTTTTTTCATTTGTGTTAATAAATAAGATCAGGTAAAAAGCTTACGATTAAAGACTACGTTATCAGCACTCTCTCCCTTGAAACGATTTAATTTCATTATTTAAATACCGCATTTTCTCTACTTTAAATACTTTTTTTTTTTTTTTTTAATCACAATACTCTTGTAGAATCTCATTCTTAAGGTAAAAATATAACTCTCGATTTTTCTTGATTTTTTTTCCTCCTAATTGTCTCTTGAGTATTTCACTGTATAAAAAGCGCTCGTGTAAAATCTTATAAAATCTCTATACAAAAGTAAAAAATGTACTTGGAGACTTTATTTACCGACATACTCTCAAATAATTTAACAATTGTTTCTCAAAGAGAATGCTGTAAAGGTAATCGACGTTAGAAAATATAATCTTAGCCTCTTGCGATTTTCAGGTTTTCTTTGTTTTTTTTTAATTTTTTTTTTTTATATATTTTAAAAAAAGGCGTAACGATGGGTCGATCCTTTAACTTAGATATTTGAAAATTTGTATAAAAGAACAATCCATCTTGACTAAAATCTGTTGTTTCTTATATCGTATAACGGAATAAAAACATACACGTGCGAGCTCATTCATGACGTTGATGATTTGTTTTATCTGTTTAATGTGTTTTAACTTCTTCAAGTTTATATTGTCATTTTGTTTACTACATACGACTAAATATAATATTCCAAAATGTTCTACGTTGTATCGTAATGACCATAGATAATTGTACTAATAGTGTTATTGTTACATGCGGTTTAAAGAAAATATCATGTTTTTTTTTTTTTTTTTTTTTTTTTTTTTTTTATTGTGGTACACGACTGT
>NW_019379602.1:2543985-2593170 GCF_000648655.2 Copidosoma floridanum | reverse complement strand
TTTTTTTTTTTTTTTTTTTTTTTTTTTTTTTTTTTTTTTTTTTTTTTTTTTTTTTTTTTTATAGTTACCTGCCGACACGTGTTGAGGTTGCGTGTTGATGATGAGCCTGAAAATAAATGGCTATCGTTAGTTTACGTGTGCGTGCATTATTCATGATTTTTTCAAAAAAGTGTCAACGAGCGGTTCTGCGACACTGTATTGTCAACGATGATAATTGTATTCGATTGGGTGTACTAACGATGAATTTGCGTTAGGCGATTTGGGCGACTGGGGCGTCGAGTTCTTTTTGATCGTGTAGGATCCCCGCTGGCTTTCGTTGGCCAATTTGTCGACTAGAGCCTCGAGTTCTGCAAAAACCTGCAACGAATTCACGATGCGTTAGCGTCAACGCGATCTAAAATCGGCACCATCGCGAGAAGGAACTCAACAAGGAGGAGAGGAAAAAAAAAAAAAAAAAAAAAAAAAAAAAAAAAAAAAAAAAAAAAATGAAAGGGATGGACGTAGGAATGCTCGGTCCTAATATAACGCACCTTGGCACTCTCGGTATGGAAGACCTGCTCGGCCGAGAATAGCGTCTGTAGATTGGTGACGAGGAACAAGACGCGCGAGTCGTAGAGGGCGGGCAACTCGTCGTGCAGCTCGGAGTTGAGGAGCTCGTAGGTACGCTTGGCCTCCTCGAGGCGCTCCTTGCCCTGCGTCACCTTCAGCTCGTCCCTCTTTTTCGGGTTGCACTGGAGCGCCTGGAAACTGTGCCTCTGGCTGTCGTAGTCCACCAGTTTGCGGCCGCGTTTTTCGATCTTTTTCTGCAAATGCCGTCGTTGTCACATTCATTTTTTTTTTTTTTTTTCATACGGGCCATCCGATACCGTCCACACGAATTGAATACGTATATATATACTCGATTCGTGCGTTGGTCGTACAGCGCGAGAGTAGGAGACGAGAGCCTACATTGTAGCGCATACCGATCCGATCCGGATTTAGAAAAGTCAAGAGCGGGTCCTCCTCGGGGTTAACGACCATTCATTAGATTATACGTACACGTACGCTACTCGGCACCGCAAAGCTGATGGGCACAAGTGCTCATTACTTCTTTTCTTTTTTTTTTTTTTTTCATTGTTTTATTGAAATTTACTCAATACCGAACTATATATTTTTCGTGATCGGATCATAACGCGATCGCAGATCATACACGTTTGTGTAAACATTATACACAGCAGGTGTCTTACACAACTCAATTCATACGTAGAAATCGGAATGCGGTAGGTGCCGGAGGTATAAGTATATCTCGTAATATACATTCCATCAAAAAGTTAACATTGTGTATCTTTGAGTATGAATTCAATTTTTGCTGCCGTATTTAAAGAATTTTTGCGTATTTTGAGAGTTATGGTATATAATGAAAAAGTAAAAAAATTGTCGGTAACCCCTCACATGGGCTCACAAAATGTGGGTCACCCACTTGTTACACGTAAAAATAGGGGAGATAAAAGAAAAGAAATTTCGTAATTTGATAAATTTAAGTAATAAACAGTTGGTTTACCCGCATTTCTGGAAACTGGCTCTGATACGTGTTGAGGGGCACAAGGACCTGGTCGCCGAGTTTGTGGGCAAAGTCCTGCCAGAGCATGTCGAGGTTCTGTGCCTGCACGTACAACAGATCGTGGCCGGTCCATTGGCTCTCGTATACCTCGTTCATCGCCTCCATGAGCGACTTTGAGGCCAACTGGACGGCTGTAACAATCGTCACGCGGACAATTAAGACCAAGTGGCTTGTTGGTTTTTTTTTCTCTTCTTCAATTGAACAACTTAATTATCGCCACAAAGTGGAAGAACAAGAGCGGCGACGACAAAATTATATCTTTTTCACGTACCGATCGCGGGTGGTAAAAGGGATCACGGATCGAGTGCCGCACAAGAATTTCGTCACTTCTCATTCTTTTCATGCAAAAATTGTAATAACTCAAATGCTTATTTTGGTATATTATATACGTCGAATGAAACGTCTCATCGAGCGGAATCGAAAATTTTTTAAAACAACACAAGTTTCACCTCATCCGGAGTTACCTATATACATATAATACGTATACCGAGTAGTGAACTGCTTAGAATTGAAAAGAAAAATTGGCTACTTTAATTGGATTACACAAGAGTTGGATAACGCAGATTTTTTTCATGCCGGCTCAGCTCGTCCTCTGCATCTTATTTTTCAAAACACACACCGAGGCATAAAATATAATATGAACGAAAGAACAACGCTGACGCGTATCATGTTATAACACTGGCTTCTTTTTTTTTCTCCATGCAGCCTTGAAACAAAGCTACGAGAGCTTTCCTAAGTACCGCGCGTTACACAACACCGCAACTTTTCTCCTTGTTACCCTTCGGTGCTCGAGTATCCACTTAAACTTTTACTCGCAGTGAGCATTTTTTTTTTTTCCTCCTATGACTTGTGAGCGTTTCATTTTCACCAGTTAACCGGGACACATGCGTGTATAATGTACGCGCCGAGCTTTGGGCAAAAAATCGCGAGCAGCGGATTCCAACGGAGCACGTTGGAAGGCAGAGGGGAACGTATATTATAATGTACATAAGTAGGTACATAGCAGTGACCCGATTCGATCTCCGGAAGGTTTTCGCGAGTGCGCTTGTGCGGGTATAAGGTCGAAGCGTGCCTTGACGCTCGGTGTTTGTATTATTCGACGGACGGAGCTTCAGTGCCCGTTTTCTGAAACAAACAGTCGATCGTGCGACATCGGGAAAAAAAAAAAAAAAAAAAAGCGGAGACAAATCACACACTTTTCGCTCCAAGCACGAGACTCTGCATTTCGCGTTAAGCGCCAAAAAAAAAAAAAAAAAAAAAAACCAAGCAAGTAGGTACTCTGCGATTGCGGACACGTCGGCAACACAAGTTTCTCCTCTGGACTCGACAGCGCGAAACTATACAGGTATCTTATACTGCTCAGCGTGACACCCAATCTCTATTTCGAACTATAGGAAAAGAAAAGACTATTTTCGTGTTATCGCGTCTTTACTGCAACACACTTGTACTTGGTCGAGAGTTTGATGTCGCGTCGAGCTTACCGATCCGCGTGCCAGGAAAAATGGGCCATTTTTTTGTTTACCATCAAGTATACAGAGAGGGAGGAAACGAAAATTAGTGAAAAAAATTGGAGTAAAAAAAAAAGAAAGAAGGGTAAAAAAAACGCAGCGGGATCGGCACGCTCTCGCCTCTTTCCGCGATTCTGTTTGGCTCGCGAGTGAGTATCGGATCAGGGGGAGGAGGGGGGGAGAGAGGCATTCCGCGTGCGAGCTGCAGGCTGCACTTTCCCGACCCACTTCTCTTCTTTGCTTGGCGTCGCGCCGACGTAAACCAATGTACATATATATATATATAATATATGTATTACAGTAGAGTATTGTGTGTATGTGTGTATGCGCGTATGTATAAGGATGAAGTATGGATATGTGGGCAAGTACAAGGTGGCGCAAAAGTGCGTTCACCTGTACCTATCTACCTACACCGGTATACGCAGATACACCACAATGTGATTCAGCATGCATGTGTGCAAGTATACATATATATATATGATATAGCGGCAGGCAGCAGCAGTCGAACTCGAGCCAAGATGTAAGAGTAAGTCTTCCTCTCTCTTTTTCGTTATATAAAAGCTCCGTTAAGCGCCGGCCCGGTACGCGTATACATCATATTATATACACGTAGGTATGTGTATATATACCTATCTATCGATGCCTCGTTATTGTTACACCTGTATAGGTATAGGTACATACATACGTATACGTATAATATGTGTGTATTTGGGTATGTGCGTTGTCTTACGGAGGACGGGTTCTCTATACGGTTATTGGGATGTTACGAGTAAACGAAGTATTTTCGTCGAGATCGAGGTTTCAGCGCCACCCGAGAGAGGGAAACATTTTTTGTGAAAAAGCTCAAAGTTCGAGTAAAAAGGGGGTGCAGATCGACTCTGCAACCACCATCATCTCGTCGAGGTTTAGGGTGCGCCCAATCGATTCACAAACCACATGAACGAAATAACATGAAATCGGTAAATAAAGAGATTTTTCGGACGGACGCGAGAGCTGGCGATCGGAGCCATCGATTAGCCACGGTGCTATTTTAACTCGAGCCTCGGTTGTATATAATTATACATCGAGGGGTTGAGTATAACGAGTTATTCCTTTAAGGGGGAGAAACGCGTGTCCTGATGACGCGCAGCTATTACCCGCGATATATAAATCGCACCGGGTCCAACGAACGAAAGCTCGCGATCTCGATTCGATCATCGATCGTTCCCCCTTTGATGAACGTCTCAGTAAGAACTGTAGACATCGGGTGTGGGTGGGTGAGGAAAACATATATATTTTCCGCAGCGTACAACATCTACGTTGTACGGACACACACACACAGAGACTCGGACGGGCTCGCGAGAGTCACGTTCCAGTTTAATTTCCAAAAGGGGGTCACGCGGGCGGAGGGAGGTTGACGCAACTCTCGGAGCCTGGCACACCTAGCTCTTTCTCTCGGACTCGGACGTCCATCCGACGCATACATACGGCACACGCACACGGCTATGGTCGACTCGCGGCGTCTTCTTCGCGCGACCCGCGCTTTTATACGCATGTATGTATGTACATGAAACAACACTCGAGTTCCACTTTGAAACGAGCTGCTGCCACATATTGTATACCTATACCACATGGTCAGCGACGACTGAGGCTATGTTGGTTTTCAAAGTATCTGGTATATTATACCTACATGTAGGGAGAAACTTACGTACACCCATTGAAGCCGCCAATTTCCCGAGAAAGAGATAGGAAGCGCCGAGAGAGAGAGAGAGAGAGAGAGAGTAGGTATCGAACAATTGCCACACTTGCAAGAGTGACCGGATGTAAAATAATTTTTTTTATTCCAAAATTGTGTGACAATATGTTGGATGGAATTGATTGTGGATCAATTTTATTGTTCATCGAGCATATGTAACAACAATGGCTTTTGCCAACCAATTGAAATTGGAACGGTAGACTTGGATTAACAGCGAGAGGGTAGACGAGTGGCCGAGTTTGTGGTGTTTTCGGCCTCTCGGCTGGGAAAACGTGCCACTAGCCGCGCTACCCATCTCTTTATAAATAGAAAAGTGCCCGCTACGAGACACCGAAGAGACGCGACGTAGGTATACTGTTATTCTTGCTGTTATTAAGGTAAAAGTCGTGCGGGTTCTTGCTTATTTCGTTAAATGCTTGTACATCCCACTATCAGCATCATTATACTCGTATCTATAATATGTATAATATACGAGTGAGGACAATAATAATAATAATAATAATATCGGGTAAATATATATATGTACCAAAGTATAGAGTTGGAGATGCTGGGAGGAAAGAACATAATAAAGATTACAAGGATTGGAATACAATGTAATTACCTCGGATGCACCTGATGTAGTTGTTGAATTCCTTTTGCAGTCTGTTGGCGGCGTTCTGTTGCTTGTTGAAGTTTTGCATGTGCTCGTCCAGTATGTCGTCCGCTGTTCTGTCCACCTTGCCCAGGTTCTGTAGAAACTGAAAGATGAAAAGCAGCTCTCAATATCGGTGACATTCATTAAAATTTCGTATTTTTTAACCCCTTCTCCCTATCGTAAATACATCACTATTTATATGTATGTTTACTTGTATATGTTCGTTCAACCAAAGTACACGTCTAAATTAAATTGAATGACAAAAAGAAAAAGGCATTGGTTCACGTGTATGGTATACGTCCTGTGAGGAGTGGCACCCGAGCGGGGGAGCACCACTTCCCAGGACATTGTGCCATGAAAATGCTCTCACACGTTTTTTTCGCATGTATACTCCACGCGTGTATGACACTTCGACACCAGGTTGTACCGCGTGTATAGGAGAGATAAAGGTTAACGTCTTTTTGCGTAGGAGGCGTCCACGCGCGCGTGTCTGCAGCCACGATCGACCGATCGCCCGGCTGCGAGGGCACATTCGTTACGGATCGTTACGTGAGCGCGTGGGCGAATTGAGAAGTGGAGGAAAATAATAATAATAATAACAAAAAGAGAAACCACACGTGCGTGTGTTGATGTTGCACGAGGGCTCGGTATTACTCATGAGTGGATCATTTTTTTTTTTTTTTTTTTTTTTTTTGCGGGACAGATGTTTTACATTAAAAGCATTACTTTTGCGCAAGTCTATACATACAAAGGAGCAGCTTAATTTTTTTTTTTTAGTTCTTGACAAACTCCATAGAGTGTAATAGATAACAATATATTTGGTAACAATAAGCGCAGATAACGACGTTGACTTTAATAGGGGGAAAAAAAATGAAAAAAATTTCGTCGAAAAATAATTTTTCATGAGAGTTAACTTTAAATTTATGGTACGATCAAAGTATGTATAAAAAATATATATACGTACGGTTTGGGTACGTGTGCACGTGTGAAAGTATCATTCGAAAATATTCAAATGAAATAAATTTCAAGCATCTCGCGAGCACCGCATGTACAGTTTCGAAAAGTAGAATCGTCGGGGGGATTCTTTAGCTTTTAGGAATTTATACGAGATATCTATCGAGGGATAGCCATACAGACGAGTTTCCAAGATTTTATTGCGTACGTTCCAAGGGAACACGTAAAATTGTGACTTGGCGTTACAGTATGAATACATCTGAGCAGTAAGAAAATGTAAAAAAAAAAAAAAAACTTCGATAAATCAAATTGTTGCTCGACAAGATATGCAACTTTGGCAAGCAAACCGTTTTTCCTTCAAGTTTTCATTGTGTTCACAAAAATATAGATAAAGATTGATAGAGAAAGAGAGAGAGAGAGAGAACGGATCAGCACAAGCAAAGTCGAGAAGTTGGCGAAGAAAAGCAAGTACATAGATGCATACAACACGAAGAGCGAACAAGTAACTATATTCCGGATTGTTTCGCAAGAAAATCTCTTATTTATACCTATCCTACTTGAACGTTCATTCACACGCGTTGCGCAATACAAATATGCGTATAGTATATATAACCAAAGAGTACATTGACGCGCGTAGTATTTTCTCACTCGTTCAACTATATATTAACATACTGTGTATATATATTACGTGCACAAATCATGATGGGTATACCTATATGTATAATACATATAATATGCAGCGAGTACGTAATACACATAAGCACGAGAGCGAACGTTTTCATTAAAGGCTCGACGTGAAAGTCACGGCAATGCCATAGTTATAAAGTAAAATATCCTTCATGGGGTAGCACCAGCTGTGGGACTCCCAAAAGTTTACTCGCTGCGTTGTACAGTTACTTTTACTTTTACACGGATAATACCGTAAAGATGCATTAATTTTTTTATTATATTTGATAGTCACTTTTATTGTGACGATCGGAGAAAGTGTACATACCTATGAAAAATTAAAATTCAACGATACAATTATTTTCGCGAATAGGGCCCTTTTAATATTGAGTGCTTATAAGATAAGCGACAAAATGGTAAATGGCACGTGGTTTTCTCAACAAATTTTCTTGCTGGCACAGAATTGCTCCAGCCCCTTCCGAAGCTTGTTGTATCTCAGTTTTGTAAATATTAACAAAATTTTCAACAAATGAGCGACAAATTGTCCATATATATTTAGAAGTAGGGGTTGTCACTTGGTGCTGGTAGCTTAATGTACACGTTAATATAAATGTTTGACAAGTGTTTTCTGTACTGCACGCGTGTTAGATAATCACATTATAAACTGACGGATCAATAAACTGAAAGGCATCGGATACAATCAAGGAAACTGTATTACTTCCAGAGTCATTTCTGTACTCGATTTCATCTATATAGCGTTATCTTGCGCACAATTTTCGCGCGTCAGTTACCAGCGTTGAGCTGAACTACGTCTTTTTTTCGTCCTTAAAAACTCACCGTGTAAGCAGAGCTACGTAATAAGGGTACGAGAAAAAAAAAGAAGAACTCATTGGCACAGTTTCCACGAGCCGTGAGTGAAAAAAAATGCCGGAAGAAACGGCACCTTAATTCACGTTTGCAGGTGATGGTGAAAAAAAAAAATGTACGACCTCCCTGGATATACACACATAATATAAAATGCAGACAATAACCCTTTTTTTTCTTGACTTCTCGGTTATACATATATGTATATACGTGCAAGTACAAGGTCACGGCCCTCGTGTGTACGTACGTAAGAGTATGGGATGCGAGAAAAAAAAATCCGCGCGTGTACACTACACTGTACAGTTAATTTTCAAGTTTTTTTTTTTTTTTTCTTCATTATTACCATCCGTTCTTTTATTTTTCCAAAACTATTGTATCAATATTATTAATTTCTCATCTCAACAGCAGAAGCAAAGGATCTCGCGTGTATGGGTATAAGATTCAAGTATGTTCTCAAAGAGTGAGTGCATTAAATTTAAACACACACACAGCGGGGGACGAGAGTGCCAAAAGGAGAGCCACGGCGAATAAGATAAGGAGGAGGCTGCCGCGTTAGCGCGGTTGTAAATCATACAGCTGCCGTCCGTGTGTACATGTGTGGCTCGCAAACGGTTCTCTATTGTATATATACGCCTGTACGTGCATGCTTTGCTTTTCATCTAGAAATAGACGTTTCAACCGTATATTACATGTATGTGTATATTTTATACCTACGTTTTACTCGTTGGAAGAGGAGTATAAGTGCACGTACCTATATGCACCGGGACTATTTCAAAGTCGTCGTTTCATCGCGCTCCTGCTTCGCTGCAGTGCTTGCATGTACTTTTTGTATACCTGGATAATAACAATATGCCCGAAGCTATAAAAAAAAAAAAAAAAAAAAAAAAAAACAGGTGTTGGTGCTCATGCGACTATACAGTAGCCGATATGGAATCTCATCCATTTTTGTTCACACATCTTTTGGGATTAGGGGAGAGCTCGTCGCTGATATAATATGTATATAAAAACTCCCCTTGCTTAATAATCAACGCAGCCTCTAGCTTGTTGCACGCGCGTACGAAAGTGCACTCTGCAGAGTGGATGGGCGGCGCGCTTTCTGTTATCACATCACATCATTATCATCATCACAAACAGAGTACAGTTATACGTGGGGCAATAAGGTGTACTTGCATTTTCAAATTTTCGCGGATCATGTATGCAACTGCGATTGGGCGACCAGGGATGTTTATATTATATGCATTGTCTCAGATTGTTGGCGCCTGTATCCTATATGTATATGAATTACATGAAAAGTTTGTCACGTAACAGCCATGTATTTATTGTCGTATCAATCGTTTTAAAAAAAAAGCCACGATAAATCTATGGGCTCTGGTTGAACGTAATTTCAACTCGCGCGACTAACAAGTGTATCGCGCGCCCGAGAATCTACCTGCTCGTGGATCTTGGATCGGAGGAAGGTAGGGGCAGCGCTGGAGATGGTATGGAGATCCGTTACTTTGGCCACGACCTTCCGCGGCTTCCGCCCGTGTGGTGCCGTACACGTACTGGCACACACTCGTATATATATACATATACGTGCGCGATGGGCGCTTTGCATTCATTCACGGTTCGGCCGTGCAAGAGGGGTAAACATGCACTCGCGCAAATTATCATAGCCCGAGAACGCCCCTGATGCAGAATAGGAGTGTGATTTCGCGCTGCGTTGCACCTTTTGCCGACCAAACCTGTGCACGTACTTACATTATAATTATTATTATGTGGCCAACGCAATGTGAGCGAGGGCGCGGGCAGTGCCATGTATAATAATATATATTTATACACTCTGCATCACCATCACCTGGATGGCACGTGTCTATATGGGCACTCTTCCGTGCAATGACGACTCTGGCGTAATAATGTGATCCACGGCCTGTGGTTTGCGTATGTATATACCTATATTTACGTGCAGGGAGAGAGAGAGGGAGAAAGGAAGCGTCCCCCGTGTTTGTTTGCCCACGCGTGTAACATTACGTCAATGGTTACCGCGAAAAGCGCCTGACTATTCGCTCTTGATCTTTTATTGTTGTATATAGGAGACAAGCTCCTGTACTTATACGATGCGTATACATATTCACGTTATTTCACGGTGATGCGCCCACAACGACCTACCTTGTCATCATTTGTATATGTTTACGAATAGGGGAAAAGAAGACGGTATATGTCTCAAAAGTAAAGGTAAAGGTGCAACTTTTTTCTGGTTTTTCTTGCCATCATCTACTCTTGTAATTTTTATCTGTCATTACCGTAGTTAATACAGTTTAAAATCTAATAAAGACTTAATCCATCGCTTTTAATCCATTTTGTTGTATCAGAGGAAACAGTTCTGATATACCGTTTACCTGCGATGCCTATTAACCGTTACACACGCGCACATGTCTGTCCAAAGGGCAATTAAATCGCACACACACCACGTATGACGCCCCTGTACACTTGAATCACTTAACGAAACAGTAAAACGAGCTAAAGCTTGAAATTTGATTGATCACTGGCCCATGTACTCGCATGTACTTATACCAAAATGGCAATAAACACGAACGTATACTTTTTACGACCCGTTTTGCGCATACCTGCGTACACGTTATACATACACCCCTATTTTTATGTGTTAATAATATAACTATAACATTTGATACGTACCAAAACAAAACTAATCTTAACTTTTATTGGCCAGTTGGTTTAAAAAAAAAAAAAAAAAAGGATATAACTGAACAACTAATTAGTAAGGCGTTTTTAATCATGGAGTTTCTTTGCCTTTTATTAAAACTCTATAAATACATCATCAACTATGCATACATGTCATATTAAATCCCATGGATTATATCGTGACGATATACGAGACTTTTAACGTATTTATATCTCGAGTCTCGAAAATTATATATTACTCCCAAGACTTTTTCGTGAGTCTCGAGATTTTTTCCGAGACAAAGTGAGACTTGGGCAGGTCTCGTCTCGAAGTATATGCATATAGATATGGCTACGGTGCACCGTGAAGGAATGCGTTGTTACGTATACACGTGTACATTGCAGCATATTACATCCGACAATTGCGCAACTTGTACGGATAAAGTTTCACGGTGCGAGCGTTATTACGGTGCAGCTGTTAATGGGTGCACGCACGCGTGTATAGGTACACCAACATCAGACGCAGCGCGTAATTACCATGATAGGCGTGCACCGCAGGTCGAATATTTATACGCTTAATGCGAAATTGCACGGGGGAAAAAAAGAGTAAAAAAAAAAAATAAATAAATAAATAAGAGCGCCAGGCCGAGCGTAACGTGCAGTAATATGCACCGCGCGAGGAGGCGGGGCCCGGGGTGTACGGCGCGTCAAGTGGAGTTATGTTAAACGGCTAACGGTTAACGAGAACGCGCCGGTGAAGTTAAATCGTTAAAGCCATCCCCGCGGGATCGACGGACCGCCATCACCGTAATAAAACGCGGCATCGGTCCCCTCTCCCTCTGTCTCTCGAATCGGTAAGTGTACTCGTGTATGGGTTATACGTGTATCGAATCTGGGTCGCATCGGCGCACGTGTTGTACACTTGTCTGTGTGTTACTCGCGGATGTACCCAAAAAGTTTTCTCACACTCGACGTGGCCCGCTGCTGTTTCTTGTGGGATGACCTTTCAAATATTTTTGTTTGTTTTTTGTTTGACTGGTTCGTCATGCGATGACTCGCAGCGTTAATTGTGACAATGATAAGGCCATACGATCTTAAGGGTTTCAAAAGTAGCTTCGAAATGAGGAAAAAACGAAGGAACCTGACCTCCGAGAAACGAAAGATCTACAGTCGGCGAGAATAGAACAGCACGCTTTCCTGGATTTTATTAATAGTTAAGCCAGATGACGCGAAAATATATTATCTTCCTCTCTCGTTTGTTAAGAGACTGTTATTGTATTTTTAGCCTCCCCCCTAATTTTATTTCCATTAAATGACGAAAATTTGACTTTTGCGAATTAAATAGGATATTTTTTCATACTCCTACAAAAATGTACGTTGTGTCTGATGAAAAAAAAAAAAAAAATTATTTTCTTCACTTTACCGGAATTTCCTCAATCGGACGGGTAATCCCATTTTTTTTGAAATTGAAATTTTCAATGTTTTAGATCTACGTACATGGGTTTCCAGAAGCAAGTAATGCCAAAGGCTCGCCAAGTGGAAATAAATCATGAAATACTGTGAATAAAAATAATTTTATTGTCTTTTCAAATTATTTTCAAACTGCACGAATATTTTACAACCTTCCCTCGTTTGACTCACAATAATCGGTACTTATCCGGACAACCGTAAACTATGAGACAGTTTTCTGAAACTTCCACTTGTAAAACGTATTAAACTGATTGAGTACCCACTGAATGCGCAATTATTCCTCCGAAGTGACAAATTATTTTACACGGTGTTATAAAAATTGCACAAACGTGCAGTCGTATACAAAAATTAATTGTTTCCTGGAGCATAGGTGCATTGCGTGGTCAATTGCAAAGTATACCCAATAGTTAAACACAAACAACCCGGGACGCGTAAAAAATACACTATACACATGACTCTCGCGAAAATCGATACTTGGATCCTCGCTTGGATCGGAATAATAGTGTACATACAGTAATTAAATACATAATGGCTGAACAATTCGACAAATAAACTATTGAGTTATATTTATTGAGCAGATTTATTCAGATGTTTATTAGGTATCTTAATTTTTCTCCAAAGCTCTAAAAATTCGTTAAAACAGTTTACACGTGAGTTTTACCATAACATATACGTACATCAGCTTGCCCCATTCACTCAGAGCCAGAGCAGAGTATGGGTATCCTCAGTATTAATTGCATTTTTTGTGTCCCTTCTATACCTACTCTCTCTCTCTCTCTATCTCTAATTATCCGCTTTCGTTATTCAAGCAGCCATTAGAGTTGATACTATATACTACTGTATCATCCGCGGTACTATGCATGTACACACTGAACCCAATTGCAATCGTGACTAAACCAGTAAATTTTCGTGCATGTTATCGCTATTTCTTGTTACGATGATGGTGAGTCGTGAATTTTAGAGCTATATAAGCAACAACTGTATTGAACATGACGAATGAAATTTTCAGCACCAAAGCAAAGTTGTATTTTGTAAAGTTTATAGAGATGAAAATAATGCTCGACAAACAATCGCCCAAAGTAAAAGAACTGAGAGTGAGACCAAGACGCATATTATAAATATATATATTGTGTACTTATAATGCATCAGATCAAGAGAAGAGAGAGACCGGACGTGGACCGCTGCAGTTTCCCCCGACAGTCTGAGTGGTTGCACTCATATAATATTATGTTATACACATACTGTGTGAGCTCGTAATGGTATACACGTATATTATATATGCTGTGCGTGTGCATACCCGATCCTATAGTATTTTCTTTCGTGTGCCACTATCGCCCCTGTAACCATATAACCGAATAGTGCGAGCTGCTGCCGTTGCTTACATTAAAACGATACGACTCCTCAGGCCGAGAGAGATAACGGAATCCTCGTGCCGTTCTCTGTGTGTGTATGCACTTGTATACGTGGGCAGGTAGGTATTACATACACCTTGTGTGTGTAAATAAGCGCGTGGCCTACAAGTAAAGGGACAGGGGGTCAAGAATGCTTTCAAGGCAATCGGATATACTTGCTTATACTTCTTGACTCGATTCTCGCGATGATGCTGGGTGCATCATTGCATTCTGTACCTACGTGAGAGAGAGAGAGAGAGAGAGAGAGGCCGTTCCGCTTTCCTTTTGGTGCTTAAATATGTATATATTTATTTAAGGTATACCAGGAGGGGGTCTCGCACGCTTCTCTTTAGACAAGTGACAACTGACACTATGCATATATTATATTATACGAGAGGTGATGTGTAAGTATAACCATAATATCATATACTTGTAGTAACACCGTTGTTAATTCGAGTAGGTTTACGTGTATATGCATAGTTTCGGTGCACCGATAAAGGTAACAATCATAACGACGCAAAAAAAGTCGGAAAAACATAAATTCATCAGAAAAAAAAAAGAACAAAAAAAATACATGACTCACCGTCCAGTTAACCGAGAGCCTGTGCTAGCGTCGTAATGTACTGCGAAAATAGAGGATTCAAAAAAAAAAGGAGGAGGATAAAAGTCGTCGGTTCAACTGTCATATGTAAATATATATATTGTACGCGCGCGTCCTCGAAATATTATGTCTCTTGGCGCGTTCGCGGAAAAAACCTCTTGAATGTGTGTGTATTAGGTGTACGCAAAGTGCTCAAATGAAAGGGGGACAAAAAAGAATGCGAGGAGTAGTTGGACTTAACTTTGCGCTTTGCACATTTTTACACGTATTGTATAACAAATATAGAGACCGATGTGCCTTATACAGATGACGCACTTTGTACTATACGTGCAAAAAAAAAAAAAAAAAAAGGTTTAAAATATGTGGTGTAAAGTGTATAACACCAATATACCAGGGACTGCGATAAACGTTTGCATTGACGAGTCGTAAGACTAAAATTAGCAACTTTTTTGCTGTCGCTCTACGCAATGAAAAGAGAAACGGCGAAAAACAATCGTTTTACGAGATGGAGAAAACACAAGCACCGCAGAGTCCAAATAAACATTGGATTTTCGCGCTCCATCGCGCAGTCAATGAAACGTTCGGGGCAAGACATTTTCGAAAATTTATTTTTCTACACGCACGCGTGAACGCGTAAAATTGAAAAACGACTGCTTCCGTCGCCCATTAAACTCGAGCCCGTGTGCACTAGCTCTGGCGTTTTGGGGGAAGAAAAAAAAAAGAAAAATCCCAGCTTCCAAGGTCAAGCGAGCGATTTCGCCGATATTCTGCATTAGGAAGGAGCCACCCACGCTGCCCAAAGACCGGGGTCCGTATTAGGCGAGACAATATAATCACGCCTCTTCATACATATAACATCCGACGCTGTTGTCTTTTTCAAAACCCACGGCCTATTAAATTTCCTTTTTCTCGTCTCCGTATCGTCGCGACGGATCGCATTGTTGCTGCGGAAGTCTTTTTTTCTTCTTCTTCCGCCAGCTCACACATTGTATATGTTTTTCAAAACAGCCTTGAATCAACCAGACGCTAGAGAGCAGCTGAGACGACTGGGAGTCTCCTTATTGTAACTTTGAAAGAAAAACATAAAACTTATAATGATGTTCTCGAGTTTTTCGTTACATCGTCGGTCATCGTGTATCTGTTTCTTCGAACGTTGGAGAAAAAAAAAAAAAAAAAAAAAAAAAACCAGCGCTATACGTAAAAACAATCGGCAAAACTGGTGATGAATCGCTTACGATCAGATGGCGAAACAAAAGTGCTCAATGTAATCCAATTAAAACATTTGCAGAACCAATATCGTTTTAATAGTATACATGTAACAGGACAGCACTCGTATCAAAAAGAAGATGTAACGTGTGCGTGTCTATAACGCAAGGAGCCGTCGTCGTCATCGTTGTTATGACCGCACGCGCGCGTGCACCGGTGGATATCGCAAACATGATAATATATATTAAACGAGCACCGCGTATACGTATACAGCTCGAGACGATGACTATACGGCGATGATGCCGCCTGCATAAAATTACGTGCAGTCATCATCGTAAACGTCGTTGTCGAACGGCTCGCGTGGATGAAAAGAGCGAGAGGCCGGGTGGGCTTAATTAAATTAGCGCAGCCGACCGAGGCGGAGCAACAACCAAACAGCATACCAACTTGTGAGGAAAAACAAGGGAGATGAGATAAGAAAAAAAAAAAATTGTTCAAAGCCAGAGGCGAAACAATATATTATCGTCAGGTAAATCGTGTACCACGTAAGGTATACAGTTTATATGTAAGTATGTTATGTACAACACCTACACACGTGAAGCAGCAATGCATGACTGATGAATAACTTATGGGACCTGGTATGTGAGCTGCAAAAAAACAAAAAAAAAACTGCATGAAAATTGTAAAAATGGCTCATCAAAGTCATTCGTTGGTTGCTTATTTTTGCAGAATCGAGCAAAACTTTGGCTGGTAATAAATTTTCTCAAAGGCTTGAAAATTTCGCAATTTAACTAGAAAAAAAAAAAAAGAACCAATTTTGACCCCAAAATCATACACCGATTTACACATCCGAAAATACTTACTTGTACCACCTATATGTTGAGAAGAGGGAGAGAAAGTAAATAATAATAATTAAATGAAGGTGGAGATCTGTGGGTACATGGTAGATGATAATAGGAAACGAGCAGGGTAGAGCCACAAGACAGGTATACCTATATGTACCTACGCTGACACAACCGCGCAACAAACACGGTGTATAAGACTTTCTATGATTGTACCCGAGCATTGGCGCGTCATTTGATTATTCTAAGCCTTTCCACATACTCTCTCTCTCTCTCTTTTCCTTTCTCCAACTGCACTCGCATTCTACTTTTTGCGCGTACTCGCGGCACCTCCTCCTTTTTTCGATTCGATTGGCACAACTCGCGACCGCGACTCCTCCTCGGGACCTCTGACAAGAATCGTCGGTCGTGAAAGCTGCGTATTATTGAATGTTCTGGTCCTTTTCACCTTTAGCCACGCCAGCGTCGTCAATTCAGTATATACAATATCATAGCGAAGTATAAATCAGAGAGAGAAAGGACTATTGTATGAAGTGTACTTTTATCGGATTTTACAAACATATACATATACACGTATATATTTATATAAGTATATTAATTTTTAGGTAGTATTAATTTGATGCGATTGATGACGCGTTACAGCTAAATTGGACGTATATGAAAGTAAATATATTTATTTTATCGGTTGATAAAAATAATTTACTTATGAAAGAAACAAATCCTTGCTATGAAAATTTACTTATTATGACAATATAGACAGCTGCATATTTATGTGATCGATTAAAAATGATGCAGTGCACAAAGTGTAGATACACTTTACCTATACGTACATTAAAGTATCCTGTAGGTGTATCGATGGTATGTGTTGGTATTAATGGTCCCTACCCTTGGTTACCACGTAAATATATGTATAACATATATTATAATGTAGGGACTAATGAAATACACCTTGTGGCAACTGAAACAGTTCGAGGTGCAAAAAAGTATTGTACTTAATGGGTATTACTCGAACGATCAAACGTAACTTACGCATAGCACATATATTTATATCATAAAGAGAAAGGACTGCATGCATAATGTAATATATCTACTCATATAAATTAAGCGAAGAACAAGCGAACGGCAACGGCAGTCATGCGATGAACTTATGCATAGCATACATATACATCAGTACTGGATGAGATTTCGCGATGCGCATTGTTTTATCAGTCGAAGCGCGCACAAGGCGGTAGGGCATCCCATCGTGTTTTTTGTTATGTTGACATATGTGTAGTACAATCTTCACTTTTACAAAGGTTCAAGTATATACGTATATAATACTCAAGACTTGCATATTACATGTATAATATGCCGTGACTTTGGCTGTCGCCCTGCACTTGCTCGTTACAAACTTAATAATATACGAGAGGTACAGGCTACGTCATCATGGTCCATGTGACAATGGCTAACTCGTATATACATTGGAGGGTGGAGGGGTGAAACGCTTCGCATAACAAAACAAGATACGTGCCGTATCGATTGTGTATGATAGACCACATAACGATTAGCGGCTATGTGCTTTCGGTGAAATTTAATCAGTAGCCACGCGGTGTACGTATAGATTTTAATTAACGGTACGTTTTCACCGGAGAAATCTTTTAGATTAAATTTCAATGTGAAATTCATTGTAGTTAATGAAATAATGAGATTCCATCGATAAAGGGTACGTACGAAATGTTGAATGTAACAATTGTATTGTAAAGGTGTATTTTTCTATACTTGGTTCGATCTGAAAATTTCCATTTCTTAATTACAATGGTGTACAACTTGGAAAATGAGACATACACCAACTGACTGATGAATTCAAAGTATGCAAAAACAAAATTCTTTGGAGAAACAAACAAAAAAAGTATACACAAACAATGGTATTTGCCATTGTTATTTATTATTATTGCGCACAATCGCAAATAAGCTTCGCATACCGAGTATAAACAATAATAATCATAATAAGACTGAAAAATCGTTCCAAGCGAATCTCTTCGCGTTGCACATGGTTAATATGAGTATCGGTCGGCATACCTGTTTGTATAGATATATGTAGGTACATACATGTAGGTCAACGACTCGGTCCCGCGAATAACCCCTCCAAAAATAAGGATCGGGACGTACCTCGGTCGGACGAAAACAACTTAGCCATCGGCCAGCCGAGAGATCATTAAAGAAAAAAAAGCCCATCACGACACCAGGAAAGAGAGAGAGAGAGAGAGAAAGGCAGAGACACACACACACACACGTCGTACGGTATATATAACATCACATATTCAATTGCCAGAAGAGGAGGAGGAGGAGCAGAGAGAGCGTTTCACCGGCTCGCGAGTAAATCGACCTTTGCTCGGATATGTGTGTAATATACATGTAGCTGGTAAAAAATCATCGCTACATAAGACGCGGACGAGTAGCAACACGACCAAGGTTGAGAGAAGCAATTGTTCGATAAAATGTATGATATGCAGGTGTACCCATTATACCCATTGCCCATTGTTTTTTTCGATTGCTTCGCGACAAGTCGACACTCGAGCTGGTTTTTCTTTATTCCCTTCTTTTCTTATCTCTTAGCTATACCTGTTGTAGAGAAGAAATCACGTATGGAGGAGCCAATTGTTTAACACATTTAATGAAGAAGATGATGGTATATTATACGTTGCATGACCGGTGGAGCGTAAATTTGTAGAATACCTTGACGGTTCGTGTTGTACAGCAGCACGGTTCGCTTGTTTGCGTTATACAACGATGCTCCTCTTTTATATGTAATACAACTTGTGTTTAATAAATATGATATATACAATCGCACTGTACAACAACGCGGACCATGCGTTGCAAAGTATAAAATGTATGCACGTTCTTTCCTTTTCTGCCGTAGATGATTGTGCCTCCACGTGGGCCCTTTATGTAAAAAAATGCACGTGTGTAAAGCCAGTCATGCGTGCGAAAATGTTTCCGTGATTAGTGTTGCAGTTAAGAAATTATGCATACACAAGTTATATTGCACGTGCGGTACAAATAGAGCCAAATCACGCAATGGTGCATCCTTTGGCGATTCGAGACGCGCATTTAATCAGAAAAAAAAGAGTAGCACGCGTCACGTCGCTCTGCTACAATCTCAAACGATTGATGTGTATGTACATGTACTTGTGTAGTCGAGTGGTAAACTCTTGATGCACTGATTTTTTAGTGAGTACAAAACGTCATGTGTGCATATTGTGGCCTTGACTAACCGTTTTCTCGTCAATTATATATACGGTTTACAACTGCACAACCTTATAACGTGCAAAAAAATGTATACAACTGTGCTAAGCAAGTGAATTTATGAAAAATGTAACTACGATTTTTACTTGTACAGCTACTTTTTTTTTTTTTTCTTTATCCATCAGTTTGGATTCCCTCAGGTGCAGGGTAATAATACCTGCACCCCCAGTGACCAACTCTTATTTTTCCGTTCCACGTAAATAATTAACGATTCACTTAAATGGTTGGTATGTAGGTAGGTACTTGTCCACTTTTTGCTCAGTTAAAAACCTAAGGCGCTCCTGTGGAGTAACCGGTCGTGCCTGAAAACTGGACGCAGGTCGAAAACAAACAGAGGCGGGTGAGCGAGACAAGCAACGAATCAAGAGCGAGGAGACACAAAACGCAATTATCGTGGCCGTGTCGTTGTTGTTCCTTTTCGTGGGGCACGGAAATCAGCCTTTTGTCATCGTCGCGGCCCATTCAGTGGTCGGTAATAGGTACACCGGATGTCAAGATTTTTTTACAAAGTCATTCGTACACGTATATGAACGTATGTTTGTACGTCCGTGAAGCTGCAAAGTGCCCCACCCCATAAGCTGCCCATTACATACATACACACCTTGAAACGACAAGTGCGTTTGCATGGGTGTAGCTTGACGAGGTGCCGGACATATGCAAGTTGTATATGTGCAATTTCAACAACTACTTGGATGGAAAAGCTATACCGACTGATGTTTTTGCACTCAGGTGATTTTGTGGCAGTCGCAGGTCGTGCAGGGCACGAAATTGTCAAGCCCTCATGTGTAAATATAGCTGGTTCGCGGATGAGACAACCATATGTTATTGGAACGTAGGGGAGAGACGACAACTTTGCTCTTTCAATCTACAGTAAGTAGTCGATGCCGTGACAAAGCATCGTGCCCTTTTTTGCCGTCACCTCGCCGGTTGATCAAAAAAAAAATAAACGGTCTCACAGTGCCGATGGAGGGACAAATTTAAACATCTTGTGGTACATATAAATCGGAACAAAAAAAGGGGTGAGGAGGAGACAAGGGAGGCGTTTTCGAGAATGAGCACCTGCACGGCAAAACTGCGAGCACAGTATGAAAAATACACGTAGACAAGAGTTACATGTGGGTGCAGTGTTACGTAAAGATTTACTTGCACAATTGCAGAGTGTGGTGTGTGTACTGTGGAGAGGCGACGAGGGCAATGAAAGCGAAAGGTGGCTCCAGCAGCTGTCTATACATTATAACGTATAGAAGATGTTATGAAGGTAGTAAGTATCATCTAGAGAATAGGAGGAGGAGGAGGAGGATCACGGGATCAGACACGAAAGGGGGTAAAAAAAAAACGAGAAAAAAATGTCGGTTATGCGAGGCGCGCGAAAAATCGTGACTTCCGCGCTTAGTCGGCGCACCTTTTGCGCGCGCTCTCCCTCGCATATTTTTGTTAGTTAAGTACACATAGATATACAATATATATTGTACACCTACAAGTCTCGTATGTACCTATACCCTATAAACTATACGCCACTATTTTCTCTATGTGTGTTTCTATGTTTTAAAATGTTGTATTTGATGTACCTGATGCACATTAGTAAATGCGTATAAAAGTGATTACCTTTTATACCTGTATAGGTACAATATATCCTGTATGTGTGTTTTTGATACATTTTTTTGTAACCACATACATAGATGTATTATCTACTGATTGGATGTTCATAGGTACGTAAGGTCTTACATTTTTTAAATCATCGACTTCGTCGTCTTAATTTCGCTTTCGAATTTGGCAGACTCGAATACGTTTGGGCGCTACTCAAAGAAGAGATTACGCGACGAGCATTAGATTCTTCTTCCTTCCTCGCGATGCTCGGTACAGGATTTTTCGTTTCGCGTCAAATAGTAATGCTGCGTGCCAGTGTGCACTTACAATTGCGCGCGAAAACCTGTAGTTTTCGTTTTCGCGCTCTCACTCCGATAATAAGAGATAATGACTGCTGCCGGTGTGCAGCGGTAGCAGCTTATATATATATATATATCAATGAGGTATGGTATTGAGTTTAATTTTTTTTTTGCTTTTCCTTAAATGCGTGACTCTTACGCAACGTTCGAACAGCTGAGTTATGTTGACATTAAATTTGATGAACAGTTGCAGGTGAGCGACGTAAAAAGGAAAACAAAAGTACTTACGAGTACTTACATGTGTCGGGATTTTGCACTGCTATATGATGATTATGTCGGATCGATCGGAGGCTGGCGAGTAAAACAAACAGACGAGGTGGAATCGGCGATTGACCGGGAAAATTAATGCGCACTGAATGATTTTGTGCCATCTTGGCTCGGCTCACTATATATTTTTTACTCTTGTTACTCGTTGTAGTTGTTACTTGAACATTTTTCGCAACACAGTGCTAGTATCACGTGTTACCCGCTTTTAATTTATAATAGAGGAAATTGCGCAAAAACGTGCCGATCTAAGATCGTTCATCATCATCAGATTCTTGATTGCATGTACGTAAAAGTGTAACGGGCAATACCAACGATGATCATGATGATGATCGAATTCCCGGTGAACCTTCGTCATTGTCAACCTTCTCAGCTGATCCAACAAGGCCGCCAACGAAGATTTAACCAAAGATGCCTGCATATATAACTAGGTGAGAAAGAGAGAGAGAGAGCAGGAAGAGATGAAACAAAAACAAAAAAAAATCCTTATGACATAGCGAGGGTAGGTAAAGAGTTCTTGCGTAACTTCAGCTGAGAGAGCGCGTCTCGTCGCATACATAGGATACATGCCACCGAATGAACCGACGTTCAATCATCGGTTAATAATTGTAATAATGACGCGATCGTATTGTATGTGTACCGAGGAACAAGTTATACATACACATGATATCGGTGGGTATTGGCAGCGTAATCGATTGTAAAATGACATCGGTAACGTGAGAACGGGTGTGATATGTACGTATTTCTCAGTTTGCCAATGAAACAAACCTACATACCTATTCGACTGCGAGAGAAATCCGAGCGAAAGCTCTTTCTCCTGCAAGTATATATAGGTCTACGAGCACGTACAGCTCATCCCAAACTGGCGTCGGTCCTGACACTCGAAGTACGTAACGTGTAGCTTGTCCGTCTGCCAATAATAGAGCCCGTGCATCGTAGAAACCCGGGAGACCGGGTAAAGCGTATACTTTGAGCCGATGAAAGCTAACTTTGAGCTATGATGGTTCGAGAGGCTATCAACAGTAATCCGGAGATTATCAACAGAATATACTACATACTAATACTAACGGTTCTCTTGAAGTGAGAACCAAAACAGATGGACATTGGCAAACGATTGCTCTCTACAACCACGGAATTTATATGTGCCGTATTTTGGAATATGTTACATTTATGCTCTAGGAAAAACAGAGTATCGACTGAGTTTCAATAGGTATGGGTAAACAATACGCGATAGCATCATGTAGTCCGTAATATGTATAGAGAGAGAGAGTGCAATGTGCTATATTAACTCTGATGGGGTCATCTTCCTTCGACGCGTATTTCATATGAGCGCTGTACTGGCTGTGTACTGTAATGTGTGAATTGTGGCATTTTAATTGATTTTGAGACAAGTGGCTAAGGGGAAGACAATAATGACGAGGGAGTTTACGCATCATCAAAAGCTAAAACAAAAAACGTAAAAGTAAGATGCATTGTCTAGCTCTTAAACTGTGAGATGCGGATGTGAAATGCTCGTGCAGGTCCACATCCTTGGATAACTGACGTGTCGGGGGGCATTATTTTTGTCTCCCACGAGTCACAATACATGTATACATATATACACGGCCGCAAGCTCGGAGCTATCAATGTGTCGCGTGACACACACGTGAGGAGCGTATGAACGAGAAAATAGGCTGTCATTATTGTTAGGTACTTAAAACATTAAATTTTTACATTGTTTCTTGGCAGCCTAAGATCAAGCTTTTCATCACGAAAATCTTAAAATGTAAAAAATTAAAGGAAGAGATAAGTTCTTGAACAACGTGGAATTGATTGATGTAAAGCAGTGGAAACAGAAAGCTTATATGAATGAAGAATATGATGGAGGTAGGGGGAATACGTCGTATGGACGGGTAAATCCTATATGGAGTAATATCAAAGAAAGTACGATACAAACACTTGAAAACGGCAGCAAATAAACATTAATTGGATACGGACCGACAATAGAGTTTGTTGACCCAAACTGCGCGCAGTCATAAATAAATAAATAAAAATATTAAAATAAAACTAGTGCCTCGAGGGAACATTTATTTTAAACCATATTTGTAATACAAAGTGGACTTTATAATTATGTATAGGGAGGTGGAGAGGGGAGGGGGTCAAAGCTCTTGGTTTACACATCTTGCAATTAGATGTGTGTATATATACACTGAAACCAGAGTCTTTTAGAATAAAAATATCCGCAGAGCTTATCATTTGTTGCACTCTCGGCTCATTAGAGAAGCAACAAAGCATTAAACCGGTGTCAAGAAAATTCCACCCAAAACATGTCTAGTATATTACTCCAGGCGGTTACGATGGTACGAATTTGAATTTATGCCATATACACATGAGCGCGTATTGATTGCGTAGACTGAAAAAGACGAGCTTGGAAAAGGGAGGAATGAAGATGATTAATTTTGTACACGATGGGGCGAATTGTACGATAGGTGATGAGAGCAAGGGCTGCACCGTCACATGTAATTATACACACTCGGCGCGTCGTGCCTCCAAACATATATACCAATACCGGGACAATCGGTATTTATGTGCGCGCTGGACAATAGCCAAGAGAGCCATAACAGCTCTATAATCACTTATGTGCTACTCCTTCTCTTTCTCCACTTTATTGACGAGAAAGACTCGTCACTCCCGTTGACATGATCGAGGGGGAATCCCTAGCACACATGGATGGCAAAACGTTCATCATCATCGTCGACCGAAATTAAGCTCGGGATTATAAATATACGGAGCGCTTTTCTTCCTCCTTTTTCGCACGCGTGTATACATATATATTTATGCGTGTCTGCAGAAAATAAGGTAAATCTGACTGACTGAAGAAACGAAATCTTTGAAAATACGACGGAGCAGCTTCTGCACGACTATTCTAATACACGTGCTGCACAAGCTCTACGTAAACGTGTTAAAAAACAAACGTTATCGTCGCTCATCTCAAAATACAATCATCCAGGCAGTTACTTGAAGAAATTCGTCTGGATACTAAACGACACAATTTTTTTTCTTCAACCTTGGACAGTTGAAAATATACCTACTGCTGCACCGAAGCTTCAATATTCACAATCCCAAATGCACACTTGACGTTGTGCAATTTTTTTTGTTCAACTTGGCTTAGTTGCAAGTGTGTGTCTGCATAAACAGTACAAGTATCGAAAAGAGGGGGGGGGGAAATGTCAAGTATAGCTTTTCTTTTCAACACACAATCTCGCTAAAGTCTTGTGGGTAAAAAAGAGAAACACCCAAGTGAGACACGCACGTGTGTGTCAGCATATAATATATCAAAAGACCAACGCAATCTCACGAAGCAGGAGATATCCGTTCATACGTGGATGTATACAGCTGAGCATCTGTACCCTCGCGAAGGGCGTGCCGTCTGACTCCCTCGATCCTACCAGTCCCCGACCACTGCTGTTTCCGTGAAATGTAAACATTGTTTCCATGGATTTGGCAAATAAGCGTATAACTATGTGTAGGGCCAGCTTGGGAAAAGTCACGTTTTGCAAAGAATGCACGTATTCATCCTCCTCTAGTTCTGCGCAACACATGGAAAAGCTGAGAGCAAAGCAGTCACGGAACGCCGTAGCTGCGGCCGGCTGGTACACTCTGCTAATTGTAAAAGCAAGAGACCAAACAAACGAGAGAGAGAGGGGCTCGTCATCCGCGAACCGCGAAGAAGGGTCACTTGTTCCCCGTTCTCTGTAATGTTGTGTACCTATATATACAGGTAACAGCGAAAGGCTGATGCCTTTCTCTCTGCTTTGATATTCGAGAGCCGATGCCACGGGGTGGCGTGTTGCGTAACCTTTTCAGCTTCACTGCCTATACTTACTTTGCAGGGCAAACTTATCCAAAGCTGCCTTTCAATCGTGTTCCACAGCCCGATGCTACCTGTACATAGGCTATCGAGCTTTCCGTGAGCTCGGCGCTAAACGAGAGGTAAAGCTCGAATGGATACGCGATGTACCACCCGTGGTCCATGGATGTAGGTGATCGCGATACATGATTCTCTGGAGTAGCAGCTAATCGTTTCGAGGACCTATTGCGTCGTTGTGCAATGCATCACGGAGGAACAACTTGAAAAATGCAGTTTCTCTTAAACATCGCGGGTATACACATTTACAACTTTGTTCGAGAGAGAGAAAAAAAAAAAAAAGATTGTCAAGGCACAAGTACTCCTTGCTTATTATCACCTTTGCTCTCTAACCCGGAAAGTCGTTGATGATTTCATTGTTTAACACACGAGTATTTTTATAACGTAATGTTTTTGAAATGAGAGATGAGCTATTCTTTCCCCGAGTTATCGAGAGGGTGATTAGACTTTGTTTACAATGGCATTTTTCCACGGGCAGCTATTTTCAACGATCATGTGTATATTTTTATCGCCCGTTACTAGCAAAGCCCGAGTTTCTGTGGTAATTTCTTGCCATCAATATGACTCGCATGAAAAATAAAAACCAAAATATGTATAACTCACAGTCGAGTGATTTAACCACAGGAAAGTCTACCCAAGTCTGTAAGTTTTATTGTTTCTAAGAGATGTAAATTTTTTATAAAATCAGAGGGTATTGGGAGGGTTACGTAAGCAGTTACTCGCGTATATATATATATACCTACAAGACTTTAGAAGAACTTGACGATAATTATCGGCACGTTCCCCTTCTCTCATTCTTCGAATCTCTCTTCGCCCCAGAAGATGATGGGTATAGGTAGGCAGGTATCTTCATTTAGGTTACCGCCTTCTCTTATGTACACTACGCTCTAGCGCCTGCGCGTGATGAAACAGAAATTGTGTCTTTTGGAAGCATCCGTGTTACCTCCAGTGAGTGTAATATATACACTTACGATACCTGCAGCTACAAAGACATGTACATGTATTTATGCGTCATTACTTTGAATAATCTTCAGAGCGCCATCATCATCATCCTCATCATTTGAATCCATCGACGGGATGAGTACTTATACGTAATGTGGATTGTTATCGTCCAACACAATTGATTGTGAAAGAGCTCATCCAAGACGGGAAGGAAAATAAGAAATCCTGATGTATTTACGCCATTTTCCAGCTGTACCTATCGGTCGTTTTCGTAACTTATGGGAGGATAAGCATCCTTATATGAATACATGCTGATGTATTATTGTTGTCTCGCCTTGTCTCACAAAACAAACATTTTCAAAATACCTACACCACGAGAAGAGTGTCGATGAATGAGTAAAGTGTAAGCAAAGCTCATCTTTCTTTCTTTTGCTTCTACGTAGGTACATTTTGTGGTATATGTGCTGTAGAGCGTACATTTTCTCGCAAACGCGTGTCGTGCATGCCTCACCGGTGTTTTTCTCTCGCGCAGCAAGTACTGCAAATAGTATAATAGGCGGTAAAATAAAATATCTCGTTTTCTGTGCTTGTAGCAGCAATTATAGCTCCATTGTTATAATTTTACATATCTCGCGTCGGTGATGGACTTGTAATGGACTCGACAACATTATTTCTATGATTGGAAAAAAGAAAAAGAAAAGAAAGAAATCGATCGTCAGAAAGCGTATGTGTACATACTAGGGAAAAATTGTTGCAAAAAACAAATGATTCGTCGTGAGTTCGACGAGATGAGGGAGATGAGAAAAAAAAAGGGAGCCCAGACCGTCATAGTTGAGTCTCGGGGAAATGGAGCTTAAAATCGCGGTATTTCTAAGAGCTGGCCCCGGAATGAGGGAGACCTGATTTTCGCCCATGCACATTTATACCTATCACCCACACGCGCGCACACGCATACGTACGGGACGTACCGTACATATAGCGTGAATCGTGGAAAGCGGTCCAATGCACGTGTATATATATATATACAAGCGAACAGAGAAATAGACGCGGTGCTCTCCCCCCGTGACCAGACGTACGGGCGAACGTATATATATATATATATATGTATAATAGCACGGTAAGGCTCCCGCGGAGATATATTTGCACGCCTGCACGAGAGAGTCGTCGTATGGCCGGCCCGCGATGACAAGACTCCCGGGATCAGCCTCCCGCGGGCTACCAGAATAGTAACTCGCCGAGAGAGCAGCTGCTGAGAACCGGGGACCACCACCACCACCACGAGTCTGGTCTCGATCGGTTCAGGCTTTCCCGATTTCTCTCACTCGGGCACGCGTGTCTCTCTGTAATGCTTTTCCGACTCTGCGGATACTTTTTGGCTGTATGCTTGATTTTTTTTTTTTTTTTTTTTTTTTTTTTTTTTCCCGCGCAACGGAGAGAGCGGTGCCTCCTGTCGTCCACGTTTGGAAAAGGGAGTCATCGACTGGCTGCTTTTGGCGGGATAGAGAAAGCGATGGTTTTCCGCTGATTCGCTGAAAAATACCAGGGCCGCTTTGCGTCTTCATTATGTATATAGACGACATACAGTGTACACGTATATTAAACCGCTGCCCCGAGTATTAATTACAATATAATATATATAGGGATATTGAAGAGTCGAGCTGATGGGCGTTGTCGTATGATGTCTGTCGCAAAGGAAAAAAAAAAAAAAAAAATGATATGTATATACATTATAACACCAACAATGGTCAGCGCTGTCCGCGCGAGCTCGGACTAATTATTCATTCGCGATAACTCGCCTCTCTCTCTCTTTCGAGCTATTCGGACGGTAAATCTTGAGATAGGAGGCCTACGCTCGCGTTTGGGTGGGGAGGGAAAAAAATAGAGCTCGGTGAACTGTATAATAACTATGCAGCGACACACAAATTATACTCAGCCTAGCTTCGTTACTTTTGTTTTATATACAATAAAACGTGCAAACGAAATTTTCACACCCATACGGACGAAACGACTGATGATGATTGATTTATTGTCGCGCCGTAGGCGCACAAAGTGAAAACACACCTCGGACATTCTCCCTTTGATTTAACGCTAATGACAATTTTCCGAGATATTATGTACGTGAGTCTTGGGACGAGTGTTGTAGAAATATGACGCTGTTTCAGAAAAAAATAAAAGAAGCAGCAGCGGCGAGTGGGAGCTCAATTGAATTTTATCATATCCAAAGTGCGCGAAAGCATAAATCTCGAAAACATCCTGCGCGCGCGAACGAGATTGAATGAGCCCCAGTATGGAGCGCGAAATGATATGCCATCCGAGTTCTTTGAAAAAAAAAGGCGAGGGACCAACGCGATTTCTCCCCCCCCCTTTTTTTTTAATACATATATTTTGATTTACATTACGAAGAATGGCTCGACTGTATCTAATGGGAATCGTGAGGCGGACTCTCTCGGGTCGCGGGACGAGGGATGAGAGTAAAAGAAAATTAAGCGTGGGCCGCCACCGGATTTTGATTGTTGCAGCGAGCCCGCAGCAACAACAGATACCAGCGAAAGCGGAGAGATTCTTATTTACGGAGATTTTTTTTTTTTCCCCACCCTAGACGCACCGGCTGTGGTGTACCTATAAGCAACCGCAGATCGCCAGCAGCGAGAGAGGAAGAAAATTTCTCTCGAGTCGTGTCGCGGTTGTGTACATTATAACGTTCAAAAGGAAGATGAAGCTAAAATGAATGTGTCGTGTCTCTTTTTTTCATGCACCGATGGCCTGCGGTGCTCGACACACGATAAATTGACTCATCTTCGCTGCGATCGCGCGCTCGAGACAAACATATTCGCGTTTACGTTCCATTCTATTTATTGCTTGATTTTATTGTTATCGACGTTTGACACACCCATATACACATCCATCCCGTCTTTTGATCGTCGAGCTCAGACAAACTCGTGACTGCGGCTAACAAACTCTGTACCTACACAGAGTTTCGGCTTTTCGAAATTTCCGTAAAATACGTATAAATACGAGCGGAATGCCACTGGCTCCAACGATCACGACGACAACCGGTCACGCGTGTATATACATACATTTGTCGCGCAGAGCGCCCGTTTGTGCAGTGGAAAAGTATGTAGGGTGTATATAGGTATATGGACGAGAGAAAGAGAGAGGGACCGGTTCTCCGGCTCCTGCCGAGATAAACTCTGTTTAAATATCCCTTGCCTTGCTCTCTCTCTCTCTCTCGTAAAAGGCCCCCCGAGAGAGCGAGAGGAGACGGGCACGAATTTATGTGCCGCGAAAATGTGTACCGAATCAGAGAATCGCCAGGAAGAAGGAGACGCTGGATGTAGGTATACGGATGATAATATCCCGCGCGAGAAATTCGCTCGGTTTGACGCGCGCATTCCCACGGGATGTGTTATTATTATAAGTCACGGTGCAGCTGTATCCGAAACTTCTCGGGGCACGACGTTATGGGCCCGGGGGCTCGTTTGGTTTGGGAAATTTTACACATTTTGCAGACAGTTTTTACCAAACGATAATGAGGTGGAATTCGAGAAAACATACAGCTTTGGCAAAAAAAAAAAAAAAAAAAAAAAAAAGAGTAGAGGATGGGGGGTGGAAATCAATTCAAAAGCAAATTGAGCTTTTGTGCAGCGTCACCACGATGACGATTATTGACGTATACGAGCTGAATCATAATAAATATTGCACGTATATATACTCGGTGTCGAGGAAATATCAATCTTGTGTCCGAAAGCTATGCACAGACTACTTAGATCTTTGGGGCCTGCTGATCATGGGTATGCGTATACCTATTCTTGCTTATAATATCGTACACTAGTACATCTTGAAAGCCACGATGGCTTGATGTACACGTAGGAAAAGCGTCGCAAATATTTTGTCGAGGAAAAAAAAAAAAAAAAAAATGATTACTATCCCAGTTATTGGGGAGCCGAACCAACGGTACATCCAATTTCTCGAGACGACTGTACACAGGCGTAGTAGAAGATACGCATTAATCAATAACGTTGTTCACGGCAAACAGTGGAAATAATATCTTGTACAGGTATATATATATACGTATTTATATGTATACCTCCTTACTTGCATACCAACGTATATACATGCACGCACGGATTAGAGGATCGAGTTAACTGTACTTGTGCATATCGCATTGCACTCCTTGCTATCGTCGAAGAAGCCAAGAAAAGCGGCAGCAAACGAACAGTACCTACCGAGAGTCGCTCGGCAATTTCGAAAGCGCGATGGCGCATAGTTTGAGCGTGTTCTTCGTATGTGGTACAGTATTCAAAGTACCGAATTTTATTTCTCCTGAAATTACGCTGGAGTTTTTTATTCAACTGTTATGGGAATAAAAAAAAAAAAAAAAAACAGAAAGATGCACCTGGAAGTACTAAAAAGTACTGTAGGGTGTGGAGGATTTTTTTTTTTTTGGTCAAATGGTCAAATAGAGTCAGTCAACTCTCCAACTACTAGTCATCCGATCTAGTTTGCCGAAACATTTTATTACCGATTTATTTATTCATTCCATACATCCATGCGTACGCGTGTCTTTGCGAGTGTGTATACATTAAACTATGAAATAGGTACACTCGAAATTCGATATACCTATACCTATACAGTTTATTAGAACTGCCAGGGGAGTCTTTATAAGATTTAATTAAACGTCTCGCGTGCCGGCAGGAACATGGGCTCAGCAGCACACGGCATCGGCCTTTTACTCTTTTAGGTTTTTTCCTTTTTATTACTCTCTCGACGATCGAGTAGACATATATTATATATATATATAGGTACCTGTGTACGCACATACATAACGGAATATACCTGCCGGGTGCCGTTGCAACAGCAAAAGGAACAACATGGTAGTTGCATCCACATCATTGATATAAATAAATATATCACGAATGCGTGCGTGTGTGTTGGAGTATAGCCCACGTGATTAATACGTAAAATGGAAGCATAATAATATATACTCGAATATATAGTTGTGTATGTAATAGAGTTTAACAACTTGTTAATTTACAATATTAAACGGGATTATCAAAGTTTTTTGTTTTGTTTTGTTTTGTTATCGACCATAATTATGTTGTGTAAATTTTGACACAACTCACGTATTGTAAATTGAGTGAAAAAATAAAAGTAAAAAAAGGGGGTGAAATCTAGAGTTTAACAAAGTGTAGTGCCTTGTGTAAATACTGTCAATGAAGTATAAGTAAGACCCCGAATAACAATAATTTGCCTAATGTTGCATTAACAAGACGACTTGCACCCCGACTCTCTTATGCTAGTATACTCAAGTAAATATAATAATATACACCAGCAAGCAGTTTGTGAGGAGATCGAGATGAGCAACCGTACACACACACACACACAAAATATGCAAATGCCACTTTATGTATATATAAGCAGCTATAATGGAAGCGCTGTTGCGTCAATCGGTGGATGTAAGTAGCTGTAGCGCTGGTTATTATCTCCTATTTCGCAAGGGCGTCGCGTCGAGACGAGGAATTGTGCGGTATAGGTACTTATTGCAAGAGCTGCTGCGGCGGTACTTAACGCTCTCCTCCTTTTACCATTACTGTTGATGCTTCGGCAGGTTGTTGCTGTACCTACTTATACATACAGCAATCCGGGAATTGTTAATTCGGCAAGACAAATATATGGGTATACCTCGAGTATACCCATCTCCTTCGGGCCTTTTCGTTCGTGCGTACACCATGTATATACCGCATATAATATTATGATGACGTATGCTTTTACGTAGTGCACGTTGACGTGTATACGTATATGTACTTAATAAACTCCGTGTACTGTGCGAATATTCGTGCGCACAAGGCCTGGAGGCTGCAGTGCTGTTTTTAGGTATACACGGTTATTACGGATTCATCCACGTTTGCCGTGCGAAAGGGAAAAAATTTTTATCGATGAGCCTTTCGTTCCTTTTATCTCGCCCGTCACACACTGACGAACGAATAATAGTTTTGAAAGTGAAAGTTCGTCTCGTTTTGCATGAACGAATTTTGTACGTGCCATTGCTGCGCAAAACCGATTTTGTTTACACTCCCCGATTTTTTCACGATGCAAATGCGTTTCACAGTTTCGAATGAAAAATACGTCGTAATAGAATAAGGTGATGGTTTTGCTTTTGTTTCCTCGACATCTTTCGTTGTATACTTTTTTCATACACATTGAAAGTTACTCATATTCTATAAATATGACACTACTCGCAGATGGCAAAAAAAAAAAAAAAAAAAAAAAAAAAAATTGACAGAAAGAGTGCAGCATAATTACCTGCTTATCTAAAATTAGGGTTACCGATCTTTATAAATATTCCAATGTACCTATACAGGGCGACGAAAGAAATACCAATTTGTTATTGTTATGCGCGTAATATAATTATGACAGATACCGGGAGAGGAAATGGCACGTCTGGGGCTTCGATTATATACTTACTACGAGGTTAGCTTGGCAGACTAATAGTTATATTATACTTGGTTCAACAGCGCGTGGGAGATGGCCAACGCGTCTCCAATTTCGGCACTTTATTATACACGACGGACGTTGCGTAAGAAATCGTCAGGTACATACATACCCATGCATATACACACTTATATACTTAAAAACGGACGGTGATGTGATACTGCATAGCACCGCGTATACTCACGAAGGAGTCGTCATTCAGTTTTTCTTGCGCGCGGCAGACTCGTATAATATATATTATACGCCAAGTATATGTGTACATGTATTATGCGATGTCCCTGTGACACATTACACACACGAGCGCGTCAAATCCCGGTGTTGTGTAATAAGCTCTGCGACGTAGATCAGCTCTTAATGTGCATCATGCACCTGAGCACAAAAGTAGGAAAATATACGTCGACATCGGTAAATGGCACGGAACGAGCCGCGTCGCTTTATCATTCCGTATCTATACGATGGGATTCAAACTCGAAACGCATTTTTACTTGTTTGGTGATGAGATGATGTGCACCTGCTGTATACGCCACTGTTGTCGTAAAGTAGACCATACTGGCAGTTGGTGGAAAAAGTAATCACTCCTTCTCGACAAAATTAATTATCTTACGCAATCGACTTTTTTTTTTCTTCAACGATCGATCGTGCTTTATCGATCCTCGGTATTCTTTATTTTAAGAATAATTATCCAACGATTCGCAACGTCGATATTGTTTTATGCATATTAAACCAACGCCGACATAGATGCGTACACTTTTTTTTTTTTTATCATTTACTGCTGGTGGAATGCTGTTTTTAATCGGTATGCAAAGTGTAATAATATTTAGATACGATGACTGGAGCAGCTATTGCTCGTGTACAATATAATTTAGATTGAACGTAAGCTATAGTTATTGAGAGATTATTTTTACATAATTTTCGATCGATCTCGCATACGACGCGTGGGATAAAAAAAAAGCAGTGAAGTAGAATCAAGCCTTTCTATACACAGCAACCAATGGTACACCTATTATGGCTTCTCGATATAAAGCGTCGTTGAATACCTACATGCAGTGTACACCTATGTAGGTATCTGTTGTGTATCGAGCGAACGAAACAATTCGCACACGCGGGTTTTTTTCTATCTCCTCTTCTTCAAAAAACGGAAGAGGATCGGCCGTTTGCTCGTTCGTTAAAAAGAGTTAAGTTTTGAGCAGGTAAAGGTATCTATAAAAATACAGTAATTGAAAAAGGTGTACTGGACGAAGGGAGGAAAGACGCGTGGATCGAGTACCGATTTGCAAAGTGTAACGAGATCAACGTATTTAAAATTGCAAGGATAGTTATCCTCGAAAGGGTGGTGAGACCCTGCAGTGCATGCTTTTAGGTCAACGTAACAAACCGATTTTTCCATCGATCCTCATCGATCAGATTGAAATTCTTACCATCGTTTCATTTATGATCGGGTACAGGGCTTACAACGAAAGTTCGCAACTGCAACTATGTACTTGAACGAGCGTTTTGAAAAAAAAATATAACTCACTTGGGTTATCGTGAGCTTACCGTAGCTACTTATACCTGTTGAATAAGATGATGATAAAATGACATAAATGGCAATTTTTCGGAGTCTGAGTCGATCAAATCTTTGCTGAATTTAAAAAAACAACTTCGAAATGGTGAAACTTTTTCAAATACGTCCCACCGATAATACACTTACTACAATCCACACAAGTATACCTACTTATGTGTTGTTCGCTCGTTATCGGCTTATGACGTTTTGTTGAAAAAACGGTGAGAGTGAATTGTGTTGTTTTACTTATACAAAATTGTTATGGTTGTTACAGATTTATGTTTGTGGAAGAGCGCACGCACAACTCTTATCTTTTTTTTCCATGTACATATTTTCACTGTTAATGTTACTTTTGACAACAGCTTTTGACGTAGCAATATATATATACGAATTGAGGTTAGGATGGATTCAGATGATTAAAGAGTCGAGAGAGAGAGAGAGAGAGAGAGAGAGGGATCACGGGGGATGATGTGGAAAATACACAGGGCGATCTAGTACAGTACCAAGGGAAGGGTGATAAATCCAGCGTGAGTTGATGAATGGCTGTGTTTGATTATTATTATTTTTTTTACATTTTTTTGTTAAATGTCTGGCTTACCTTTTCCTTAGCTCTGCCTGCGTGCTTCTGCACGCTCTTGGCGAGAAGCGCTCCTTTGCTCTCTGCCATGTCGGATAACTGGAGCTTCGAGTTGCTGAATTTAGTTGCCGTTGTAATAGTCGGACAGAGGCCACGTATTGCGGCCCACAAAAAAATATACGTAAAATGTATGCGGCAGCAAAAATGCACAAGCAGACGACGAGCACTGATAACCGCGGATGGACTTTAATAATGATGCACTCGATCGGTGCTGGATGATGATGTCCCCTGTACGTAGTTGTCGATGTATGCGATGCACTCTTTTTTTCGCGATAAATGTACACTTATGTGTATTGTAAATATGTACGTCGTCTGTTTTTGTCTCCTTCTAACGCACGAAGAGATACAAACGATGTCACTGCTGATAATCAAAAAACACACACGTTCATATATATATTTATTTGTATATATAATATTACGTTTCTCTCTTTCTCTACCGGTAACTTTTTTGGAGCGATTACACGGAACAGAAGTAACGATATCAAATAAAATGAAGATTAGGAAAGACAACCACAACAAAACTTGCCCTGTCTTTCAATTAGTTTGATATCGATGCAAATTTATTTGATTATATGCTGTACAACGGGGGAGGCAGTAGTAAAACAGCAGCACACAGCGCGTCCGACAATCCCGGTTGTTGACGCCTACAGTATAGCACATACATACACACTTGCACAACCGTTTTGTGCGGTGTGCCAAAGAGTACTGACACTTCTGACACTACACTACTAACATTGGTTGCAAAAGCAGCCATACACGGCACACGGCACGGATTTCGATACCCTCTTTATCGTGTCAGCGCCATCTAGCGTTGTGATTTTCGGAGTCCATCCATCTAGGGGAATCCGTATTTTAAAAACCCTAGATTTTAGTGCGCTCTGTCTAGAGTTTTCCGCTAGAAAGAAATCACTACACAGATAAAATATTATCGTCGGCTGATAACAGGTGGAGAAGAGACCTGCAACCGGTAAGAGCGTTAACTATCGGTACGATAGAGCCCGTCCTTCTGTATCAATACCGACAGCACCTTCAATTAATTCTCCCACAAAACAATGATTATGACTGACATCGCATAGATGCCAAATTCCATCACTAAGACGTGTCTTTTAGTTATCAGTTGTCTGAAGATAACATTTTGACAACTGATAACTAAAAGACATCGTAGTGATGGAATTTGGCGTCGTTTTTGATTTTGGTAGCCGCGTAATTTGGTAATCAAAATCGGTCTTAAATAGGTAGAGTGATTTTGTAAGAGTTGTGCTTTCTTTCGTTTTTTTTTTTAATTTATATATAATTATGCGTTCAAAATATTTCTGAAGAAATTTTATACAAAATTAAAATATTTCTTTTTCGAGGGAAAATTTTACGAAAAATGATATAAGAAACTTAATACTGACTGTTTCTGTTCGGTTTTTTAGTTTAAACAATTTGCATTGTTCGAAAAAGCCATTAATTAAGATTTAAAAAAACTTGTGTTCAGAGCATCAGGAACTTATCAGACACGTAGGTATTTTTCTGTAGAATCAACAACGCGTTGAATTGTTGTTGCAACAAATTGTTTTATTTATCATCCTATGTAGAATGTACATGTATTTTCAGCTGGATGTCCAAGAAAGTTGAAAATTTAGTTAATTTTTTTCTTACATTCTCTCGAGATTTTTTACAACCAGGGAGTACATTCGTACTTCCCTAATTTTCAAAATTTTCTAGCATACGTAATTTGAAACGTATATTTGTAGCAACTAAAGATGAGCGGACAATCAAAGGTAAATTAAAATAAAAACATGTTCTCGTATGTTAAATGTATTATTTATTTTCAACAAATTAATCATACTTAAAAACCGAAATTAAATTATACAAAAATATAATGCCTATCATATTAAGATAAATTTCTTATAAATCTGCATTTCTAAAACATTTATCGTAAAGTGAGAATTATTCAAGGCCTGGCGTCCGAGGTCCCGAAAAACGCCTATATATATGCGCTTGCACATAATGCACTTTTCTGCAATTTTTCAACCTACCTATTGCCAGCAGAGCCGCGCAAACGGTGGCAATGAAAATTTTGTAGATATTTTTGAATTTTCACAAGTTTCTTCCAAAATATACACATTTCGCTATTCCACAGCAGTGGCTTTAAAACACGTTTTGCAGAGACCCCGACAGGCTATTATTTATACTCCATATGTTTTTTTTTTTTATTTTATTTTATTTTATTTTTTTAGAAATATTGAAAAAGGAATTTTATTCCTTTATATCTGCTCGCGTCTCGTATAATATAATTTTTCAAAGACAAAAGTATATTTCATTTACTTGGAAAAAAATGGACTTGCACAATGAGATTTGACGCCTAGTCGCGTGGAAATAGTAAGTCCCACGAAATGATACACCGAGCTTTAATTGAATCGTAAAGTGCCTTTCTTTTTACCTATAACTTATATTTTCTGTCTCGCAATGAGGATACAATGTAGGTACGTATGTGTGTTCACTCGGAGAAAAAAAAATGAACGTTCGATAAAAGGAGAAAAACGCAGACAGATGATGCGGTGTAACAATAGAGATTGTTCTCAACACTAAAGTGCATATAGAGGATCAATCTGAAAACTGCAATTGACAAAAGCGCCTCAGTGTCGCGGGTCGCCCGGAATTATTGGTCATACCGTTCTCTCAATTCAACATCCCACATTACCTGAGTAATCTCTCGTTACTTTTCTTTTTGATTTCGACACACTCATCATTTTCTCTCTTATGAGTTTTTTTGTTGTACTTGTACAATTATACTTCAATTTAATTTCGTGACAAACTGATAAGTTTGATCGTGACGATAATTATTATTACTTTTATTACTAAATCCCTTATACCACCTTAAGGGATGGAGAGATTAAAATGGCTCCCAAAAAAATATACCTATCTGTACGATACGTACACGCACGTATAGGCACGCGAGATATGAAAGCTAATAGGTAAGAGATCGTCGAGCTTTCGATTTCATTATTTTCGTCCATTGTTTTTTTTTTTTTTTTTTTTCCTTCTAAATTATGCTTTTACAATCTTTGCAAAAGCCACGTGGCTCGCAGTGACTTTGTTTAGTATTTTTTTCAATTTGAACATCGGTGCATTCGTTTACATGGGGTTACTCAATTTGATTGTACATACGTGTCTCGAGATCCGAGAGAATAAGATCGTTGGTTGGCCCATTCATTCCGTGCGAACCGCAAGCTTTTTGTATTAATATAATTTTTTAATTATAATAATAATAAAAATTGGCTGTACATATAATCGTCTCGCTCACTATCGCTGGTAGCAAATATGAATTTTCTTTTAGTCTTGGAAAAGTTGGATAAGGCCATAAAACCGATCTGGCGACAAGTGGCGTGTCACCACTGTTTCTCGATTATGTCTTTCTCTCTCACCACACAAGTATTCCCTCTACTCGCTTTCATTCCTTTAAATCTTTTAATTAAATATTTTTATCAACATTACTCTTTTTATTAAAAAAAAAAATAATAAATAAAAAGTTTCCCTCATTTCTTTTTACTATCTGTACAGTCGCACTTTTGTAATTACGTCGCCCGACCGTCGAGTGTACTTCTCGGTCTCGCGATTTACGTCATCGTCCATCATTTCATATTTAACATAATATTAATTTTTCAATTTTAATATCAATATTCTCTTAATCTTTTTCATACACTTGATCGTCATTTTTTTTACTCGGTCCATGTAATCGTTGTTTTCCATTCGGTTTTTGAATTCTTCATCACATTTGCCCTTCAACTTAATATTACGATATACTTAGCGACTTTGACTCACTGTAAAAGCACATTAATTCCCATCCTTTCTCGCGCGCTATTTCTGTCATTTTTGATTCCACACATTGTAATGTAATACTAAAATAAGCATAGTCACAGTTGCCACTTTAATCGTTTGTCACAAGACCATAAATAGCTCAGGAGCCGGTGGGTGATCTTTGAGACAGAAAGCAACGGTTTTCATACAGCATATTCACTTTTATCCCCCCATTTCCCCATCTCTTGTAAGAAAAATATTCTTTCCTAGTTTTAGAAGTTACATGTGTTATAGTAACACAATAGTTTTCGTGAATGATTTTTTTTTCCATCTGTCTCAGTATGAAAAAAATTTGTAGCTGTCGATATGAAAGTTATTAAGAGTCTATAAAGCACTGCTGTATACTTGATTTTCGTAATTGTCTTGATTGTATTTGGTCCATCTGACAATATAAAAAGAACTTTAGAAATGAACTATTCGAATTGAAAGAAAAAAAAAATCCATAGCATAAGATTTTATTAATACAAGATTAGAAAAATGTATTATTTGTATAATGCTTATTGACATCTAAATATATAAAACAAATTTTTTAAATCTGAAGTAATGAGTAATAAATTTTATATCGTATGAGATATAAAAAAAAGTGTAATAAAACATAATTCAAACATGATCGTCGCCTATGTATGCGAGATTGATTTCTCATCTCAAAAATCACAGTGCGGCACCGTGCCTTGTTCTCATTGACGGGATATTGGTTTTTCTTTGTAAACCTGTACAAATGTTCTTCCTCGTTTACAATCTACACTTAATAATGGTACAATAATGATGTATTTAAAATGTAACTAATATAACCTTAGTACTGATTAACGACGGCTGCATTCCAGCATGAGCCCAGCCTTTGGCCCAGTGGAGCTAACAGACAAATACGCTCCTTCAAAGTGTAAGACAGCCTTATGTACCGTCCCACTTTTTACTTTTTTTCCCTTTTTGCCTCCACAACTCTGATCATTTTTCGCTCATTATCTGTTTTCTCGCCAAAACTATACGTAACATCTCTAATATCTAACTATATACTCTATATAAAATATCGTTAGCATAACTAAAACGCTTGTACAGGGTCTAGCTGGAATGCGGCCTCTAATATATCGACCATTTTTCAACATTTGTTTTCTTTCGCCTTTGACGACTTACAATAATTATTTATTTTGCTTTTACTCTCTCACACACTTTTGTCCCCTTCTTTTTTCCCCTCTAGCACTCTTACATTTACAAGCATATCATTTTATTTCTGCAATTCATTTTAAATCGTATGTTACAATTACAGTTTGATCATTAATTGCGGAAATCACACGGTCTGTCATTGGTCGGTCAATTACATTTGATTCCCAGTTGTTTTCTCGGCGGCATAGTTTTTCTTAACATTAATAAAAAAAAAAAAAAAATTAAAAAAAAAAGTTTACATTCTATCGAGTTAAAAAAATTTTTTAATTTTCCGACCCTACCCCATCTTCGTGTTTTCTCTTTTTACCTCGGGCAGGGGATGTTTCTACAACAGAAAAAAAATCCAAAAAATCAGATTACTAGTTTACATGAAAAATACTTTATTTGAGAACCCTATCGTCAATGAAAATACATACCTGGCTGAGATGGTTGCTTTTGCTCTTTCTGCTCATTATCATCATCGTCGTCATCTTCATCTTCCTCATCGTCAAAATCATCGTCATCATCGTCTCCTCCGTCTTCTTCGGCCTTAAATTCATTATCATCGCTATCGTCCTTTAAAATAATAATAAATAAATACGGTTAAAAATAAACATCGTCAATCAAATCAACCGTTATCACTTTTACATCGTTACGATTAATATTTACCTCGAGATCTTGATAGATTTGTCCCAGGGTGTCATCCATATCGTCATCGTCCTCTTCGTCTGAAACTAAAAAACGTATAATCATTAACTAGCTGTAAGGATTTTTTAGGGTCGACATAGAAGGATTGAAAATATTATAAAAGATGCAATTACCATCTTCACTATCCTCTTCATTAGCCTCTCCGTCCTCTTCGTTTCCATTGACGTCGTCATCGTCGCACTCACTTTCCACTTCGCAATCATCAATGTCGAATCTATAAATTTTTATGTTTAATAGAAAACTCTTCTACAGTATTTTACTCCCTTTTCCTTACACTCTCCAAAAAGAGAAAAAAAAAAAAATAATAAAAAAATAAAAAAATAAATAAACTAACCCATCGAGATACCGCAAACTGGGTATGAGGTTGAAGACTTTCTCCTTGTAGTTGTCCATGTTCGTGGCTTCATTGTTGAAGAGATCGAGGAACTTGAGGTTCTTGAATTCCTTGAGCGGCTGCAGCGTCTCCAGATCCTTGATTTTGTTGCCGCTCAGATTGAGATGGGTAAGTTTCGGGCTCGTGTGCAAGAGATTCAAGCCACTCGATATTCTGTTATCGCTGAGCTCCAGCTGCAACAAGTACACAGATTGTTATATATATACGCGCACACACACACACAGCACCTTATATCGTGTGAAACAGCAACGCGGTGTAAATATACCTTCAGAAGATTCGGCAGCTTGGGGAAGCCCTTCAAACTGGTGAGGCCCACGTTGATGAGGCTCAGCGACTCAAGGGCGACAAACTCATCCGTCAGCCCAACGATGTTTGTACTCCGACAGTTGTCCAGTACGAATTCTGTAATCTGCAAAAATGATTAAATTTACTTTTTTTTCCCCCAAATAAATTTTTTTTATCATCATCATCATCATCATTGTCGATCATCGCACCAATAGAGTTAACGGCACGCGCGTCGAAAAAGCATCGGAAGCAGAGAAAGAGAGAGAAAGAGACACGCATGTGGTATACATTGTATCCGCTGTCGTTCGTAGTTGATGCTCGCGGAGAGGCTCCTCGTTTTATCGATCAGCCGGGGAGGCGGAAGAAAAGGGAGAGACGGAAGCGGCGGTGTGCCCTCCGCGTGCGCGAGAAAGCAGGCCGCCGAAGAGAAGACGCGTGACAACGACGCGACTCGGGCTTTACAGTTGCTCGACAGCCCAACGGGTTGTGTACCTTATATAGCTATACCTTATAATATCGCCCTTCCCTTTCGTCTACACGATTCACCAGTGTGGTGCTTATACGTATGGGTGCACGCGTGCACCTACTGCGGATGTCGTCCTTCGCGCGATGCGGAATTAATTTTTTCTTTTTACAGCGATCCACACGAGGGCGAATGAGTTCATTTGCTTTGCCGAGTGAGACGACGTAGGTTGTTCCTGTAAGTATAATAGGAAGGTCGATGAAGAGAAAAAAAAAAAAACGGACCTATGCTGCCAGTAGATTTTTCTATTTTAAATCAATGGATGTACATGTATATTTGCTTATTTGGTGCCTTATGCAAGGGTCGCGTGCGCGCGTGGCCCAGTTACGCGCGCGGAAACGAAAAGGATCAAGAGAAAAGGAGCATCGGTGCCCGTTTAATCGGACAAACGTCCAGTATTGTATATTAATGCAGTTATTAAACGATACATGGCGCGTGTCCAAAGGTGAACAAATACAATCGTTGGCTCTATAGTCGCTGCACTGGGTCGGGGGGTTGCCGGTGCATCACCCTTCGCGATGTACCTATATTACATACACGTACCTACGTATTGTATTGTACCACCATGATCGACATTGTGCCAACAAAATGATCAAGCGCGACACGACGAGTCGATGGATATGCAATTTATTAAGATGACAATAACAGGATCGGTAACGAAATAGGAGTTTTTTTTTTTTGATCGGTTATTGCATCCGTTAATTTGATGATGTTGCTATCAAAAACGTATACGACAACTCTGCGGTGTAATACAGCCGACGGGGGTAAGTAGGAGGAGAGAAAAATAAAAAATCGGTGAATCATAGTAGTTTTTAACGATTTCGCAGCAACACAGCACACCATAATGTTATGAAGCTCTCCCGTTGTAACGTTGTTCTTGATACTTTTTTTTCTATCTTCTCTGCTCTTTCTATGAACGTATTTGCATACGAATGTGGCATATAACACATATACATCGGGCGTGTATATCAGGCATATGTACACGTTTATACGCACGAAATTGAAGGTCGAGGAGGTGCCAATCCCGCGCTCGATATAGTACGTATCGATTTTTAATTTATCCTTCTTGTTGGCTTATTTAGCTATTATTGCTCTCTAATGTAAATGCAATGATTTGGGGCATTGTCCCCTCGTGGTTGTACCGATCTTATCACAAAAAATATTGATTATGTCGGGTGACCGATGGTAGCCTTTTTGTTTGTTGTGTGATTGGGTTGAAACAGATCAAGTGTTTTGTTGGGCGGGATTTTTCAAAGATTAATTGCAGGAAAAATTAAAATGAAATTAATTTGTCATACACGTGTAATTCTACCTGATATGTTTGAACACTAAAAAAATCTTTATTTGATTAAAGTTAAGACGAATAAAATCGTACGTAATTTTCGTATGTCCTATACATTGATGATACGTTTTTAATCATTACTCAATCATCCACACGAAGAATGACGATATGGAATTTGAACTAAAAAAAAAAAAAAAATTTGCAGTGACTACGTAAATCTTGCGAGACAAGGGTGAGATTTAGAGTGTAAATGTATACAAGTTTAGAAGGACAAAAAAAAATTAGGGAAATTGTGTTCTCCTCTTGTGGTGTGGTGTGCATATTTATAAAACTGAGTATAACAGCAATCACATAATAAGATGGATCGCGCGAAGCGGGAAATCATCGAGCGGTTTTATCAGACGTTATCGTACCGAATCGATCGTTACGCAAGCCAAACACATCTGATACGGTATACTTGTATATCAACTAATGTGGCACGCGAGCGGCGTTTCATTGCCGTTTGGCCTTGGAGGGATTTTACAACGATTGTTGTAATATCTAACAAAACTAAACGACTTTGTTATACATACGTGTGACTAGTATAGGCACCAAATTTTGAGAAAACTGTAATCGTGCATGACGCGCTCTACACGTATATCATATATACCACATTCGCCAATTACTTACATACACTTGAAAAAGTAATGGCGAATGTATGATAACTGATTTCTCGCACGCGACCGAAAAACGAAAAATCGAATCGTGTCAACTCTGGTATAAGTACTCCCTCTCTCCAAAATCGCTGGCACAGCCGTGATTGCTTTGATAGCGACAGAGTATTAATAATAGGAATATCACCAACAATAATTGTAGTCGAGTGAAAGTACGTGCGAGGGAAGCGCAAAAAATACTTGCATGTAAGTATTGTAACTTCAACATATTATGGATATGATGCACATTCGAAAGGTGTATGATTTCGATAGGTAATACAGGGTGGGGGTAAAACAGAAACAAACAGATGCACATCACCGATCGAGTCGTCCGCGCTTGCGGTGCACAGCTGCTTTCTTTTTTCGCTGCGTGCTTGGTCCAGAAAGGTGATCTTGACTAATAACTATTGACATCAGTACTTGTTTTTTTAAAAATTTTCTTTCTTAATTGAATCAATATGGGTAAAACTTGGAAAAAAAAAAACAAAAAAAAATCTACGTAGATGATGATCAATAGAAGTATAAGCACAGCAAAATAAATGAGAATAAGTTTAGCATAGGGGAAAAATAAGACGCAAGCGATGAGCACTTGTATAGACAAGAGAGGAGCGCGCCCCCGTCACTATGTATATGGTATAACACCTGCGATGGACACATTTTCTCTCAATGTGCATTAAATCTACCTATATATATATGCATCAGGTCAGCATAATATATATTTGTGCAAGCATCAACATCGTAGAATTATAAATGTGTACAATGATACAATTTAATACATTATCATGTATGTGCACATGTTTACGCGCGCACGCCGTTGGTCAAAGTGGACTCGTCCAATATGGCCGGTGCGATTCGAGTGTTTCCCGCGTCCTCCCGTTCGATTTGATTTAGCGTTACTTCAACACTGTTGATCCGTACAAGTATTGTTATAGGTGTGCTCCGTGCGGATTGTACTTGATACATGTAATTTCACGGAAAACCCGTTATTTCTCTCCAGTGCAGCCGGGAAGTGTAACTTTTTTTACCGAAATGCAGGAAAGGGTAGATCTTGATACAAAATGAAGTAACGAGCGTTTAATAGGACTGAAGAGATTGATAGAGATGGAGGCTCCCTTATTTCGAGGATTACATGGATTAATTTGTATTTAGTGTAGAGTTGCTGATGTATACGTAAAATCGACTAATCGAGAACAAACAGCGGGTATACATTTATCTATTACAAATATGTATGTTTTCATTCTTGACGAAGCGCGCGTGCACATGCGCGGTATAAAAAAAACGGATATTTTGTTGTTGAGCATACAAGATATTACTATGCATATCACACATCATACTCTCGGCGTTACCGCGTTTTGGAACGGCATGACAAGTGCGTATGTGTACACTTGTGTTACCACTTTCAAACAGTGTTCGAACTCGAGGAAATGATTTCAGAGATCGGTTCGCGATCGCCGATATCTTTGCTCCAAAATTTTTCAGTCGACTCTCATCTCTTTTGGGTTCGAACCTTGACTCTTATACATGACGTGTTATCGAACATTACTAACGTACCTGTCCAGAATCGAGCGTATAAATGTGCATTCCACGACACACTTACCCGATGACAAAAAGAAAGAGGGAGAAGTGATACGGCGCAGTGCTGAAGTGTTGTCAAAAAACAAGAGAGCACAACAATAGCGTAGTATCATTGACTCGGATATAAAACAGGTGCAGTCATCAATGGCAAAGTGTGAAATTGAAATTACTGCACGAATTTAGATCAAACTAACAAGTTTAGTATACAATAATTTTTGCGGCAGTTTAAGGTAGGTATTGTTTTGAAGAGGTGTGCTTTTTGAAACGTATCTTATAACCATTTGGCCGGGAGAAAAAAAAAGATCATGATCGGTAATGAGGGAGTTATTAATTTTACGTTTGTGTTTCCTGATAAACCAATTTTAATTGTTTTTTTTTTTTTTTTCTCAAGTATAGTAGAATTTTGTTGGACTACGTGCACCTGTGTGCATTTAGGTTTGTCGATGTGCGCGCCCCGTTATTACACACTGGTACTGATGTGTGTGATACATATACGTATTATGCGCACAGACGTTTGAATACAGAAAAGAGTGACAGTGATATACCTATATTAAGGAATGATTATCGGTCGGGTTGATTATACATATAAGCTATTTCGAAATCGAGCAGGTGCATACATGTAGGTAATACGTGGAGGGAAGCACAACATAAGTATATATAGACGAAAGAGAAGAGTGACGCGCAATTATGCAGGGCCCGTTAATGCGCTCCGATCAATTATAACGACGTATTGCACGTATGTTGTATATTGTTCTTGCATAGACGGACGTGTACGGCAGGTAAGTAAAATTAGGTGCATAGAAGATACCCACTACTAAGGGTAATGAAAAAAAAAAAAAAAAAAAAAAAAAAAAAAAAAAAAAAAAGTAATGCAGGCGATGCGGTGTGGCTTACTTATGGTGCTGTGGCCACCGCCACCACCTTCGTTGTCGCGACAAGTGTGTTGTGAATGTTGTCGCGTGTACTTACTAGGTAGATACTTACTACTTGTCCTCCATACTTCTTTGCCTCTTCATCTCACTTGTGAGTGATAGGTATAAACACCTCGTGTGTATGTGTATGTATATATGTATGTATGTATCCACACATCTGTTGTGTGTATCGGAAAGAATATGTGATGAGAAAAAGTAGGGGATACATCGTGGAAGCTGCATATACGGAACAGGGATGGCGCACACGGTGTTACGCAGCTTCTCTCCGGCATCAGCAACAGGGACATGCAGCCGATCAAAACGCGCGCCTTGCTCTCTATACACACGCATAGATAATATATGTGGTGCAGTTCTCGGCGCAAGAGCACGCGGGCGGCTTTAAACGCATCGAGATTCGAGACACAAAATAACGGAGAAGATGAGAGAAAGAGAGAGAGAGCTGCGAGCATTGGTATCTATTTATTCGATACGTGCATACATGTTGCATTTGCATCGTGTAAAGCTACCCATGTACGTCATACACATATAGAATGCAAAGAAAAGACGACGCGACGATAATAACATTAACGATGAGTATGGAGAACGGAAGGGCTTAAAATAAAGTATGATTATTATAATAATAATGTGCTTGCAAACAAACCGGGAGAGCATGACTAGGTATTGTAGAATTGTAGAGCCCGGCGTGAAGAAGAAAACATGTAATACGGAGAGAGAGAGAGGACGCAAGAGAAAAACGTGACTTAAGCACTGATTGTGGACGTTGTGGTGCAGTAGGGTATATACAGGTGACGACGATAATGATAATGGTATATCTATTATTTAGGTACACAAACACATATGTATGTGACTTACTTCGGAGGGCTTCCTGCCCCGTTTTTCCAACTCTATCCGTTTCTCCATTGCGTGCGTGTACGTGGTGTCGTCGACTCCTGGACTCGCGTGGCTGTTGCTGCTAGCCACCTTTGCCTCCGCCTCCGCAGCTGCTGTTGCCGCTGCTGCTGCCACTGCTGCTAATGTCGGTAGGCCGACCCCCAAAGAGTCGTGCCGTATAACACTGCTTCCTCTTCCTTATACCACCGGCTGATCCGTCCGCCCGCAGCCCCCGGTTGTGCGCGTCTCGTCCGGCTCGGTCAGTACAGTCAGGGTCGTCGCCAGGCGAGAACAATATTTCAGTGCGGTGTGCAATATAGCTGTATACCACCTATTCTCTATCCGGCAGCTATGTTTTCACGCTATACAACGTCCACTTTACTTTAGTTTACGTCCCCCTTATGGTGTACCTAGGTGTACTTGATTATACTTTTACGTAGGTAGGTACCTACTCTGTAAGGAACTGGCTTAATACAATACACACGCTGCACTCACTTGGCGGCTGCTAAGCTGCTATATAGGTACTGCTGATGCCTAAATGCCTACGCGATCACGTCCGGCGTCCGCGACGCGCGGCTCCTGATGATGGTGATATAGGATAGGTATAAGTGGAGTGAAGTGCGTGAAGTTGAACGCTGCTAGCGGGAACGTTAGCAATTAACCCAAAGCTGATTTTTTAGGATTCTCAATATTTTAACACTTGGTTAACTTTTACTGCTGGTATTTGGAGTATTTTGAGAGTATGTTACGACCTTTACCGTTGGAACGATTGCTGTCGAACCGTTCTTCCCGGCGCTATGTTCTGTCCACTATACCGTCGAGAGTCGACACCGTTTTTTGCTGCTTCTCTTTTGACTCCCTTTCTTCTCACTCTTTCTTTCCCCCTCGTCTGTTCGCCTAACCAGCCGCGTACACACGCTTCAGGGTGTGTTCCGCAAGCGCTACCACTGCTACCAGCAGAGCAGTATGTACTATGTAGAGTGTGTGTTTTCTTTTCTTTTAAGTTGGAGGCGGTAGTATCGCTCGATACACATTCTCATGCAGTGCTGCCGCTAAAGTGGTTACCATTTTCAATGTTGATTCTTATATATATGAGAGAGAAAATTAAGTAGTTGTAGCGGTGGCCATCAACGTCAACCCAGTGGTTACATTGTTAAAATCGCTTTTTTATGTAGATGTCGTGACCGGGCTTGCGTACATATATGTGCCCCTTACACTTACATGGACTAATTTAGTAGCGAAACTTTCGGTTATCGGCTCATGTTTCGCTACTGTAAAGTGTGTAAACACATTATACTTAAGAATATTAAGTATTACTTCCGCGCTGCATGTGGTTGTGCGAAAATATAACTCGCTAATAGTATATTATATCATTATATGTTTATTGACTTGAACGGAACCACCTATATAAAGGCTTTTGTTTTTATAACATACAAATTGACCGAGTTATTTACATGTATTGCAAAGTCTTCATTTAAAAACGGGAGGGGGTTATTAACTAAATAAATTTTTTTACATTAAAGTCTGCAGTGTTCTTAGTAATTTCCATTTTTTAATCTATCCTTATTTTCACAAGTAAAAGAGCTGATAACCTGTTTAAATTAATTATTTCGTGAGATCATTTTGAATTAAGATCTACGTAAGGGCTAAATGGAGTAGTTTCGTTGAAAAATTTTAAAGTCATGAACGCTCAAAGATGACAAGTTTAAATAATTATTTTTTTTTCATTACTTTTTTTTGGATCAGAATTTAGCGGAAAATCGGTTTGCGATAATCTGACTACATATATA
>NW_019379602.1:2520255-2543839 GCF_000648655.2 Copidosoma floridanum | reverse complement strand
GCTTTGGTTTGACAACTATTTTTCCCCACAAGAGGATCATATTACAAAGCGATTAAAACAAATTTCACGCTATTGCCCTGATTTAAACTTATTCACTTTTTTCATGTCTCGTCTACCGGGTTAAAATAAAAATGTTTTAACTGGAGTGACTAAGATTTATTTGAACTTTGCTTTCTTTTAAAAAGAATTGGTGTTATAATTTATATTATTCATTTAGAAAAATAATTTTACGCACTGTACATATCGCCTTGCGATTCATAATTTTGTAGAAAAAAAATACATGTAACTTATTAAAAAGTTAATATTAGTAGCCTGATGTAAATGTATTTTTTATATGCTAAATTTCATATTGCAAATAAAAATAAAAGTAACTTAAACATGATCCAAAATCATCACGTATTTACATTATAAATAATTTTGTAAATTTTTACAAAAAAAGTGTTTGTATTAAATTGTTGTTATTTCTCTGATATTAATAAAGTTGCTATTCAATTTTTATGACGATTACACATTTTAATCAATAAAAAATATCAAATACATACTTTTAAATGGTTTTCAAACTTCATTTCATAATGCAGAAGTCAATTAAAATTTACAGTTATCAACAAATATATGTAATTATATATAAATTTTGAAATATACAAAATCAACTTGTTAATACTATTATTGAAGTAAAAGACTACAACCGAACCGCAAGAAATTAATAACGGTGAATTACTATTAATTTATAAAATTTTATGATTACTTAATTTATGCTCGAGTAAGTTCAATCGTATTCGATATAAACATATTCCGATCCGTACCTTAGCATTGGGTATTTTACATGAATCACGTTACCACAGTGTGACTTTTCTTATATCAATAGAAATCGATTTACAATACACAAAATTATACAGTGTAATAATAATAGCTTAGTAGTTAAACGATATTTTGTTACAAAATTTACAAAAACAATTATCAATTGTAAGTATCATTATGCTAGTTAATTTTATAAAAAAATTAATCTGAACAAATTTACAATGTACATAAAGTAGGAGTGCCATTAAACACAGTACCGCACCTTATCCAAATTTCAGACCCTAACTTTCTGCAAAACAACGCAGTTATGGCCGCCCGTTAACAGCGGTCCCACTTAAGCTGGCAGTGGTGCCGTCGGACAGAGACCTTTTTCGAAGTTTTGAACATGGTGAAGACGTTCTTATCTGTATATGACAAACTGCACTAGCATTTTCTTCTACTTCAATGTCGTGAATGTTTTGCTTCTTTGCAGGCGCAACAGTCTCGTGCAACGGCGAATTTTTCCTCTTGAGATTATTAGGTTCTTGTTTCGTCGAAGCAACCGACGATCGCGTTTTTCTTGGTTGGTGGTCGAGAGTTGCCTGCATCCTCTCGAGAGCCGCACGCAAAGGCAGCAAGCCTACTGCGAAAGGTATCTCAGCGCTTTGTGAGTATTCGAGAAACTCCTCGTTCACCTCGCCGTCCTCAGTCATGTCCGACATGTCACCCCATAGAGCTCGATTCACCGACGACGCTCTAATATTTGATTTGACGGGAACATCGTTCAGATGCTGATTATCTCCAGCTACGGTCTCAGTCGCTTCTGGTCTTTCATGCACGCTGACGGAGTTTGTTAATTTTTCTACCGTCTTTGGCTTATCACTACTCTTGGCCAGGTGATTCTTAGGTGTACATCGGTCAACGAGTTTAGACGTTCTACGCAGCGGTCGCGAGTGACTCTTACTCGTAGATTGTGTTGCTGTCACGATCACTTTTACATTAGGAACTCTACGTTCTAATTCTTTATTCTTGCGTTTTGTACGTGAAAATAATTTTATATTGTCTGGGGAGCTTTTTTTCCCGTCCTTGAGTTTCGACTTTACCTTAACTAAGGTTTCTTCGCTCTCCTGCTGATTGAGACGAACGCTTCTCCTTAGCACAGGAGTCCTATCTTCTTCTCTTCCTACTTTAACGCTATTTTTCTCATCCACGCTATGCGTTCGCGCATTTATCAGTTCCAACCTACCAGAGGGACAAAAATCGCTTAATGAACAGCCAACGATGGACTGTATGCTCTCGTTATTGAAACTCAACAGATAATCTGAACTCTCACCGTCCAAATTTGTTTTAAGAGTTACGGGCGCTTCTTCATTCGATGAGTCGTCCGTCAAATCGATGGAATTTGAGACAAGAGGCTGGGGCAATGTTTTATCGAGGTGCGTGTGCCTTTTTAACGTATTATCGCCATTGGCTTTGCGTTTTTTGTGTGTGTAAACCTTTGAACATTGGCCCACCCGGTTGATCTCGTTGTCGGTCGACTCGGGCGTCAAGTACAGCTGTGAACTTCCCTCACCTTTGGCACAGCCATTACTCACAAATTCATAGCAACGCTTGTACAACCTCGTCGACTCCGAATCTTTTTCACAATTTTCAGAGTCCAGAGTTGATGACGAATCGCTCAGTAATTCTACAGAATTTTCCCCGTCATTTTTTCTCAATGGACCATCTTTACTTTCACTGTTTCTAAGCAACGTAGAATACATTTTGCTTTTTGGGATACCACAGGGATCCTCATACAGGGAGCGATCGTTTGGACTATCGGACAAAGTTTCAGAAATATTTTCCTCGATGTAATTTCTTTCTGACTCTGAGTCACTACTATTCGTTTCGCGGTAGTTAGATTGGCAATTTTTTTTGTTTGTGAAACTCACTCGGATGCCGTTGTCTTCATTATTTATCACACCATTGGCGCGCCCGCTGCTTCCAACGTCATTTGGCAAGTACTCTCCTTCGTTACAATTGGAACTTTGCGTTATAGAGCCAACCATATTTTCCACAAGAGACTCTAACTCTTTAACCTGAAAAGCGGATATGAAATAATTATTAACAATTGCTTCATTATTGTGAAAATGAAAGCTTAAAATTTGTTACTCACCTTAAATAATCTAGCTGCAGCTAGTAACGATGGTAAGTAAACATGAGATACTGTTGTTTCACCACAGTACATAAATTCAATCATGGCTTTTAATATACTAAAATTTAAGTCTCTAAGTAGTATAATTGGTTCAGGTCCAAGGTCTTCTGCTAAGATTTCCTGAAAAAAAGGAAAGTCTACTTGTAACATGTATGCCATACAATTATGGAGAGTATTACTGTATGGTTGGAGTTTTCATTTTTATGAAACAACATCTTATTAGAAAGGAATTACGTAATTTGTCGTAAAATCTACCTGACAAACTAAATAAATAATAGTTTGAATGATTGAACGGGCCAACTTAGATACTGGGCTTATGTATGGATACATATACATAAAAAAAGGTACATACCTCAAAATAAAGACTGCAAGAAGCTAATACTAGTTTGTGAACTCTTAACTTTTGTTCATCACATATGAGAGTAACATCGACTAGTGTCTGTCGAGCTAATAATCCACTAAATCTCTCAGTAACATATGCTGCATGGCCAGGCCATTGCAGCACGTATTCCCTGCCGCTTTCCACCATGATCAGCAACAGATTGAACTGCAAAAGATGAAAATAAATTGTTGTATTTATGAGGTGAATAACAATAATAAATTTGATATAAGTAACTGGCGAATGATGTTAAGAGTGAACATATACATCAGATTCCCTTATAGATTAGCCACAAACTTTTTTTTCAATAGAGATATTTATGTGGCTAGTATATGTATTNTTGATGGCATAAGTAATCTTTTCTATCCCGAAAATTCGTATGCTGTAAATATTTCTATTTAAAAACAAACGATACTTTGTCACGGCTCATACCTCCATGAAACATCCTAATAGCCAATTAGAATTTTAGTTCCGATAAAAAGGGAAAAGAAAAAAAAAATCAAAACGATAATCCCACTCTTGAACATCGTCAAATAAACATCAGATACCATTAGCATCGAAATAAATATCTTTCTGTTTTAGGCCTACATTAGAATAGGTTCGAGCAGATGTGGCGGAACGCTCGTTAATCGCTTTCACGTTGTCACGGCTGGCCACTGTGTAGCCAAGTAAGTTGGATGTAATAACTCACGCTTCCCCCCTCCCTCTGCCGTGTACAGTAGCTGAATGAATCTCAATCGAAACTTAATGATCGTCCGATCGTTTTCTCTTTTTTTTTTTTTTTTTTTTTTTTTTTCACGCTCGAATACTTCAAACTTCAATGTGGACAAAATTATTGAGATATTTCTTATACATTACTGTTTATAACTTGGTCGCTAAGCTTAGTGCTTGAATCTATTTATATAATACTTTTTTTTATTTTGGGTTAGGTGAGCTAAATCTACAATTTGAAATCCTTGAAATGCTAAGACTACAATGTTGCAGCTGTGTAAAATGACAAAATAATGAGTAGTCAAGTATGTATCTTTATCTTGGATAAAAAAATTTGAAAAATAAAAAAAACGTTAGTTGCAGCTTTATCTCTTAATACTTGATTCAATTTGTTGATAATTGCAGAATAAAAGATGTTTTTAGCAAACACTTAGTTGAGATATCTTAAACATCTGTTGAAAGTTGCTGCCAATCCCAAATCCCTTGTCTAAAGTGTAACCAAGGGCCAGCTGTCATTACCTTCTTGTAATTATGTAAAACTCAACAACAAGAACTTTCACCTTATTAAGGAAGTCAGAGGCACTTTCTAGACTGGCTCCCAGCTCCCAGTGTCCCAGTGCTATCTCAGTTATGCAAAAAGCCTACCACCTATACGATTGAAGATTGGAAACGAAAAGAAAATGAAAAATTCCACACTGGCTCTCCTTTCTCCTTGCCCCTGAAGGCTGTGTGTGTTTGCTAGTCATGTCTTTAAACAGGAGAGCTTTGTTGTAGCGATGATGAAGACGTAGTTGCACTAGGTGGTGAAAAGGAATCTTGATAATAGGGGAATGCAAGAACATCGAAGGCAAAAGATAATAATAATGATAATAAAAATAATATTGTAGGTACCTACTCACTGAGTTATCCTAGAATCAAGCGTTCGTCAGAGGCGGGCCTCCTCCAGGACGATGCTGTTGGCTGGGACCGTCCGTGGCTGCTGCAGTACTGCCGAACGAGCAAAAAGCGACGGGGAGGATGTTGAGGAGGTGAAGAAAGAAGAATCCGGGCACTGGGAGCAGCTCGTCCTGACGAAGAGAAGGGGCATGAAAGCACGGGCCACCGGTTGGCTATTCTCAGCTACTGGCGAGCGCCTCGAACGACGTCGTCTCCTTAAGAACATGGAGAGAGCGAAGCTCCAGGTGCTGCTCTGCTATAGCCTCCTTTTGCAATGCCGTTGCTGTCGCTGCGCGTCTCACAGATGCTGCTATTACAGCTAGCTATAGCTGTTAGCTGGTAGGTATATGTCACAGATCCAATTCTTCTTGATTCTTTGCTCTTTTGCGATTGCTGTTGTACAAAATGTATAGGTATTAAGCAGGTACTGCTTCTGCACTATCTGCAATATCTGCACCGATGATGCTCCAAAAAGTATAAATATGTGGGTGAGCGCTGTCGTACAGTGTGCGTGTATGCGCTCGCATGTTAACATTTCGCACCAGTGTGTCTGTTTACTCGACTATATATATGACTACAGTCCAAAGAAAACCAAACTTGACTGTGTCAGCTTACAGTCACTAAATTGCAGCGTAATTCAAATCTCAAGTTAATTAATATATAAAACTCTATCACCCTATACTTATCTTAAGCTCTCAAGCAACTATATAATATCTAAGACCATTCAATAACCCTGTAATCACTGAGCAACCCTGTAATGCAATCCAGAAAGCTTTTAACCTGGGGGGGGGGGGCAATAAGTTTAAAATTTTCGGGTGGCGTGTCCCGATGGTACTTCTCTTCCCGCTGTCGCCTGTCCGTCCAACTCCCGTTAGAAGGAAGTTGCGGAGGTGGGGAAAGTCACTCATCATCTTCACGGAGTTGAAATTCGGCCATATTTCGGAGCATAAGTGCGATTCGTGCCTCGATTCTCACGAGAAAGATGAGTATTGAGTGTATACACTTGATATATTATAATGTCCATGTAGTACACAAAATGAACCCATTCGATATCGACAACTGCATTTTGTCAGTTATATATTTGATTTTTTTTTTTTTTTTTTTCAAGGTTTTTTCGAAGAGGTCAGATTTTCAATAATGTTTTTAATGCAGAAAAATCAGAAATATCCTATTGCTAAAATATTATAAGTCTTTGATTCCACGAAAAATTATTCATCTTTACTTCGATATGAAAATTATGCCTATTTTAATTATTGGATTTATATGTTTCTTTATGTGCATGTTGTGTGTATTATGTTGTACGTATTACCTGTATAGGTAAAAAAATATAGATAAAAATGAGTCGATAAACGAGAAAACTGATGTACCGTAACTAGGTAAAGGTAGGTAGTTTACCTACCGATCTTGTTGTAATATCATGTACAGGTTTCCTTGTTATCGAAAAAAAGCTCCGTAGGGTGTGAGTGTCAAATGTTAACAGCGGCAGGAGTTTTAAATTTCCAAAACTAACGTAAAATCTGTTTTATTTATAAAAAATGTCATACAGAGTTTTACATAAACAATACAATTAAATCGTCGATTGTCATATTACACAAACTTAAAGCTACCACGCGTGTCTTATGTGACTTTATTTTCAATTTTATATGTGTAAAAGTATAATAACGTTGGAAAGAGACGAAAAAAATGTATGGAGAGGAGTTATACTAAGATGTGTGGCCGATAAAATATTATTTACCGATCAATTTCATCATAGCTGGGTCTAAAGCTTCTAAAGTTCTCGCTGTACCACGAGGGATGAAAAAATAATACGTTACATGCATGACGTGGTTGTAGGTACTGGACAGGATCGCCTTAATGGGTGAATTTCGGAATCGGCTAAAATGTAAATCCCGTCATCAAGTAAATTGACGAAAGAAAAAAAAAAAAAGAAAAAAAATTGACACATTATGGGATATTGATATCCAACACCAGTAAAATATTACAATTACGATTAATCGGTGCCAAAGTAAAAATATTTCGACTCATTAAATTTGGCCCGTAATGCGTCTACGCGTACGTAACAATGAAATCCAAGCGATTCTGTATCCATACGAACGCACCAGTAAATAATGCATACTCGCGTTAGCACCAACAATTTTTTTTTTTTTTTTTTTTTTTTTTTTTGCCGACAATATACAAGTACAATGGTTTTACTACGAGTAAGCCGCGAGAAATAACAATAATAGTCCATAAACCAATATAACGTGTACAATACGTGGATACTTGGACATATATATATCTGGGACTGGGTAATGGAATAAGAAAAATAGCAACAGCTGCAGAGGTAATAATGAATATAAATTATAACGCCAGTAACGATTTAGTAAAGATTTAGGAGGAAAAAAAAAAAAAAAAAATGGAAAGTAAGGAGCAGAAGAAAGAAGTAAAAGTAGAGGAAGAGGTTAGCTAGCCGGTGCGGTCTCGTTGGCCAGACGCTTGGGGCAGAGCAATACCTCCTTCCAGTAGTGCAGCACGTGCTCGTCGGTGGACGCCGGTTTGGCGAGGTGCTCGTCGAGCCACTTTTCAATGGCCGGCAGGTTGTTCTCGCTCCAGCGCGTCTCCTGCTTGATCTTCTCGAGGGCCTCGGGCACGAAACCCTCGGCACCCTCGAACTCGTTCTTACGTGACTCGTGGAGCTTGGAGACGAGGTCGTAGCCCTCCTGGCTGTTGAACGAGCCGGTCGCCGACTGCACGAGACTCGTCCAGAGGCTCTTCTTACCGTCGAGCCGCTCCTTGGCCACGTCCCACTTGTCACGCAGGAAATTGAACAGCGACCGGTAGCCGTTCGCGTTGCTCGCCAACATCGAGAATATCAGGTGGATGTCCGCGTCGCTGAAGTTCCCGTTACGCTCGACTATCGCCACCTCCAGTAACCTGCGAGGATTACGGTCAACCGATACACGTTTGGATGGAATGACGTTGATGCGTATACCTTTCGACCTTGACGGGGTCCCTCGGACAGCTGGCCAGGGTCTTGAGGAGGTACGTCCTCTCGCTCTGCTTCCTCTCGGGACTGTTGCGCGGGAAATTGATGACACGCTGCAGCCCAAAGTTCCACTCGTCGACGCTGCCCCACTTGAACACCGGACAGATGAACTCGTTGGCCACGCTGTTGTCAACGATAAATATATATATACATATACACGTGTGTGGGTCATGGTGTGGGTATATTTATGGGTGTAATTTACGGGTTGCCCTTGTCGGGTTCCTTGTCGGTCATCCATTTCTTGAACTGCTCGCGAGCCTCGGCTATGCACGGCTCGTAGCCGGCCCGGCAGAGGAAGTAGCGGGCCAGGCCTCGCAGGTGCGTCTTCCAGGACGGCTCGACCGCCCGGGTGCTCTCGCACGGCTCCGTATACATCGGCTCGAGGAGCGAGCGCGCGTATGCCTACGATACGCAATCACTGACACGGTCACGCGCGTTTATATTTATTATATATATATAGGTGTACGGTTGATGGCACACTCGCCTGGAATTTCGTGTAGACTTGGGTGCCCTCGATGCGACCGCCCACGTGGTCGATCATCGTGAAGAAGGGCTCCCAGACCACGTGGCTCTTCTCGTGTTTGAGGAACAGGGTCATGTTGAGGGCCACCTTGAAGTAAAGCTCGTCGGCGTACGCGAGATTCCAGGCGTCGTGCAGTAGTTTGGCTCGGGTGAGGGTCGGTATGCTCTCGAAGTTGGGGCCGCGCAGGTAGTCGACGAGCAGCTGCCAATTCCTCGCGTCGTAGTTCACCGGGAACAGGCCTGTTTGTTTGCTTTAATATGTAGTTTTTTGTTTTTTTTTTTTTTCTCGTACGCGCCTCGTTAATGCAATAGGCATAGGTACAACTTACCGATTTCTTCCGGATTAATGACGACAAAGTTGTTTTTGTCGGCAATGTCGGGGATGGTGAGGTTCTGCTTGTCCTTGCTCTCGAGCAGCCACGCCTTGGGCGCGTAATCGCTACTGTTCCATTTTTGCTGGGACTGCATCACCAGAGGTATGTTCCACCGATAAACGTTCTCCCAGTTGATCTTTGACACACGGTTCTCTCGCACGTACGTTTTCTAAACAACCAGTTATTAAGGATCTCTTAAACTATCGTCACTTTGGGGGGGTTGCAGCCATATCCATACATTAAAAATCCACGATTTCAACGTAAAAAATGTTCGAACATGGGGAAAAAATGGGAGATGGTGGTTTATACCATGGGCACCGCTTGGGGAACAAAAGCCCAACAATGGCACACCAGCCCAGGGTAAGCTACAAATGTGTGATGCGTGTACCTGGCTGAAGGTGATGGTAGCGTTGTCGTAGTTACGGCTGACGGTGACGAGGGGCAGGCGCTCCTGGTCGATCCAAGTGTCGGCCACCTTGTTGATGGTCAGGCCGGGGGGTAGGGCCTTGCTCTTGTTGGCGACGAAGCTCAAGCTGTCGTAGATGTCGCTCTGCGTGAAGGACCTCGGGTAGCGGCTCTCGCTTTTCAACTGGTTGGGACTGTTGACTCGTTCAATTCGATCAATCGCAATATACACACGTACAACGTGCTTACAAGAGCGATGCTTATTGCGAAAAATTGCCAAAGTCGGCAAGTGTACGTGATGTCATCGCGCGTCTCGACGTTTCCTCTTAAATTCATCCGCGGAGCAACAGCTCGCCGCATCACGGGAAGCCAACGCCGACAATTGGCGCATTTGTTGCACCGATCCCTGCCTCGATTTATCAACTCTCCGTGACGCGGGCTGTATATGCTAACGTCGTTACGACGCGCGAATAGTCAGACGCGGCTATTTTTACGCGAATCTCCATCACGTACGGTACGCCGTTGCGTCACATACGCGTACGGAGCAAAAGTTTTTTTTTTCTTTTTTTTTTCTTTTCGAAAGTTAAAACGAAAAAAAAAAAAAAAAATAGCCAAGGCAGCAATTACCTGGCCGTGGCTTGGCTCTGGATCAGATGCCGCATGCTGGCCTTGAAGTTTTCCTTACCAAGGATGTAGTAGAACATACGGAAGACCAATTCAACTGCAAAAGTAAAGCAAGCTTACGCTGTAACACCTGCACTGTAACAGTAGCAAGTCGTATCTCTTCTTCTTCTGTTTTTTTTTTTTTTTTTTTTTTTTTTTTTTTTTTTTTTTTTTTTTTTTTTTTTTTTTTCAAACGTGATCCAACATTCACGAGAGTTTGACGAATCGATGGCCAATGTTGACGGAGAGGTCGGCTCTTTTAATTTTCCACGCGCGTGTAAATCATGAAACGCAATTCGAGAAGAAGAAGGAAACAAAAGCTTGTTGATAGTACGAGAACAACGCAAAAGCTGTGGATTTGCAAGGTGAAATCCAAGTGACTCACTTTTGGAGAACTTTGCGTCGCGTATGATGCCGGTGCCACGGTTCGCCCCGTAGAACTTGCCGTAGCCGTAGTATAGCGAGTAAAGGATGTTCATGGGCCACTTGCCCTTCAGCTCCTCCGGGTTGATCTGCGACAAACAACGATCAAGTCCCAAACAAAGTTTTTCTTTGGACTTATAAACAGCGGCTCGCCGTCCCGCGTAATGCGTGCTTTTCAACGCGCCCTTTGACCCGCAAACGCAACATTAAACGCAATCTCGTCCATTTGAACATATGTTACACATGTATTCGGTGCTCTAGTAAAATAGAGCATATTGTAATAATGACACACCTTGGAATCGAGACCAATGAAGCCGCAAAACTATTTACAAGGGCAATTTGTATCAGTATGCAAGTACTATAACTGTACTCACGTCGAGGGTCGTCATCGAGGCCAAAAAGGAGTTAAGGCCCTTGTTCTCGGAGGCGTCCATCCACCGGTACGGGGTGATGGACTGTCCGATCCACTGGTACGTCAGCTCGTAGGCCGTGTTCCACACGAGCGGGCTGCTCAGCTCGCTTTCCCTGTGCACACGTTGCGTACATGATACATGTGTATACACGCGTAGATATTATACAAGATACAAGTAGTAACAGCCGCGTACGCTCAGACAAGCGTATAACTCGTATTACTATACTTATCCTTCATTTATTTTGGTCTGCTCACTTGAACAGCATGAGGCCCCAATTGTCGGAAGCCTTGCTCGCCGTGTACGTGGGTAAGGCGACTACGTCGAGCTTCGGCAGCTCGATCGACCTATTGAAGTAGTCTTGCAGGTAATTGACGACCGTGACTATTTTGTCCGGCACGTTTTTGAGGGCCTCGAGGTACTCTTTGCGGCCCCAGACGCGGATCTGCACTTGTCGGCCGTCAGTCGCCGTTTTGGCCATTTTTGCGGGCGCCACCCTCTCCAGGTCCGAGATAACGAAGGCCAATTGGTGGGACGTCATCTCCGGTGTCTCCGCGAAGCTGTCGCGCACCAAATCGGGACTATCGGGCCTGTGGGAACGAGTAATTTTTTTCGTTTTTCTTTTTTTTTTTTTTTTTTAAGAAATCGTCAGCCAAAGCACCGATGCACAACTCACACGTCCTTGCTGGTCTCGAGCGGCGTGTTGGCGAGGGCCGTCATGTTCCTGGGCCGTACGAGCGACAGCCGAAACTTGGTCTTGTACTGGAGCTCGTCGTAGCCCGGGAAGAGCCTGCGAGCGTTGTTCAGGCGCAGGTAGGTGGCCAGGTAGGTGCTGCACTGACGGACAGGTCTTGCATTGGTATACATGGGCCTTGTTTTTTCATATATCCCCGCATTACATGGTAAGCCGTCACTTACTGTTTCTGTCCGGTCGCGTCGACGTAGTGGTGGGCAAACAGGCCCGAGGTGTCGTTGCTCGTGACGTTGCCCGCGTACCTTATGGACACCTCGCACGTCGTGCCCCGCTTGATCCGCTTCTCCAGGTGGATGAGCAGCTTGCGCGCCGTCCGCTCGACCGAACCGACCTTCACCGGTCCCGGTTTTTCGTCCTCTTCGCTCCTGTGAACAGGTTTTGGGTCATTTTTCGGGGGCTCGTGCTCGATGGCGCGTAATTACACAACTGGACTCACGAGTCCTCGGGGTCCCTATCCCGGTGTGTCCTCGTCACGGTGACGTCCGAGTCGACGACGGCGAGGTCCGGGTGGGCGTGGAGGACGATCTTGTCGGCGCTCCCCGTCGAGTAGATCGTCACCTTGACGTGACCCCGGAACTTACCCTCGGCCAGCCGGGGCTCGATCTCGAGGTCGTAGCTCCGGGGCCGCATGTCGTCGCAGATGCACGCCGACTCGAGCTTGTGCTGCTCGTTCAGGTCGACGCTCCGCTCTCGCCTCACCTAAGCACGAGCTCTCGCGGTTCAAAGCGCCCAAAAATACAACCATGCGTTACTTTACCTGGGCCATGGCGAGGGCTATCAGGATCGCGGGGATCCCCAATCTTAAGGCGGATCGCCTCATCCTGCTCGATGATGCTTTGTTAGTCGAGTATCCAATTGAAGACGGAAGCGTCGCTTCGGCGATTTCCTGAAAAACGACAATAGAGGGAAAACCCGAAAATAACAAATGGCTTGATCCTTTTGTTTTATTTTATTTTGAGAAAAGGTTTTTTAAGAACTTGGAAACCCGCCCACTCACCCCCTCCCCTAGGGTGGTACATTGAGAAAAAAAAAAAGAAAGAAAAGGAGAAAGTGGCAAAACAGTGGGGGTGAGACAAGCGTAGGTACCGAACGAAATAAATAAAAGGAAGAAAGCTCGGTGATACCGATGCTCGATCCTTCGCGACGTGGCGTCCACTGTTGGGACACGCGCGTAACGGGACCCCTTCGGTGCTTGCGCGCGCGTGTGTTCACCGGAGGGGAGGTCGAGCAGAAGAGGAAGGAAAAAAAGAAAAAAAAATTTAAAAAGACACCTCGACGTTTAGCGGCTCCATCAGCGTCAATTGAGCGTTAGAGGGAGAAGGCTCGCATAGGTATACGTACACACGGGGGATTACGGCTACCAACGATCTAGGTCCAGAGCTAGTTATCCAATTGTGGTGGATAAAAGGGCCGGGCGACGCTTCTTGCGCCCGTATGCAGATAACCGGATGCCCGGGATTAAACATGTATGTACTTTGGTGTACACACACTTGTACATTATATCGTGACGTCGGTCCATCATTGCCGAGAGGGACGCAACACTCGTACGATCATCATATCTGTACTGGACAAGTGTATATGTATATATATATATACATTAAATGCCTAGATGTGTCTCTCGGGTGTTTGACGCGAATGGGGCTCTAAGTGTGCTCACGTGGCTCACGTGTCTGGCCTATACGGGCGACGGGTGGACTTTTGTACATCAATCCGTGCTCGTTTGACTACGCTCCGTCGCTAATATACGCGTATATGTACGAGAGTGACACTTGCTGTGATAAAAATGTTGTCTATACTCGTCCCTTGCGAAAACGACACATTTGTTGGGGGCGCACACGATGAATCGATTACCGTGCACACTCGTCGTGGTGAAATGCCCGTCCGACCAATGCCATTGTACACCGATTGGCTGAAAAATCCCGCTACAAATCACGGATCTCCGATGAGCTTGCAACGATTTTGTTGTTACACGCGTGATAGCTCAATCGCGACGATCGGCAGTGTCACGGAAAATCAGGGTACAACTTGCAATGGCGATGAAAATTTATTTTATACAAAATGTACGTGTGTTGAAAGAGGAGAGAGAAAAAAACTTTCGTTCGGCCAAGATACAAAATTACTCATGTACGCAACGGCACTTTGTCGCTTTGAACAAAGATCGGAGGGGCTGCTTTTCAACGCGTCTACGCCGATTACCCGACAACTTACCTAATAATTATAAAGTGGCCCCGTCAATTGACTCGGTGTAAATAACCATGCATATATTGTGTATGTACGGCCTATACGGAATAGTAACACATAACGTTACGTGCACGCGCAGTATAAGGAGAATAAATTTATAATTGGCGTGTACAAGTTCTACGTTGTATTTTTGCACTCTGTGCGGCGTGGAAGCACGCGTGGACCGAACCAATTTTTTTTTTTCATCACGATTCAAGTGTAATCGTATAAGCTTAAAACTTATACGGTAAGTGCTCTCTAGAAAGAGTTATATACACAGGTGGGTACAACCAACGATCGTTCGATCGCGCAATAAAATTAATCTGAATTTAAAAAATCTTTTTTTTTTTCTTTTCCAAAACACCAATGCACCGAGCCCCCCCTCCTTTTGTTAGCGGATGTATATGGATATAATATACGTGTACAGCTGCAGCAACGTATCCCGAATCGGTCATTTTCATAACAAGAGGGTATATTACCAGCGGGTTCCCGTACATAACACATGCTTTTCGACGACTTCCTGCTTCTACTGCGAGAGCTTATAGGTACGTATATATAACTATATTGAATGAGCGTGGAAAACTCATTGAGGATACACACATACCCATTCTGTAGCGCGTAATGTGTTTATACGTATATGATATATTATATATTCACGGCTGTGTACGGAAAAAAAAAAAAAAAAGTTTAATTAATAATATAATGTACGATTGTCGATTAGCTCGTGAAAACAGTAAGCAGCCATGCTCCGAAAAATGACGTTTCTTTTGACAATAATTTTCAGGTCGTTTTACCCATGTAGTAAGTATATATACAGTAACCGAAGAAACATAAAACACCGTACCGCGTGAATCATTGTACACCAAGACTTTTTTTTTTTTTTTTTTTTAATGACCGCTCGGTACACGTATGCAGACCCAAGCGCGCGACACTAGCCATAAACCCGTACATTATAGGTACACGCGTGTTTTATCGCGCAATCGACTTATCTGGGTTGCGGGAGAGCAAAAACGATCGCTCATTGACGTGTGTGCCTTTGTTTTTTCCTTCGCGTAACGCGATACACCAATCTACACCCATATATAAGCTCGATAAACGCGAAAAACGCCAAAATTTGTAAACTCCCGAAGCGAACGATTGCGCGAAAAAAAAATAAATGGCACGTTTGGCGCGCGACGATGCTATATACAATATATAGGGACAAAAGAGGCGCGCGGTGCAATACGTGCCGTGTAGCCTCCTTTGGAAGACGGCTCGCGTGACCGGCACCGCGTGCTCCTCATGCATGCACGTAATCGCGCAAAAGAAGAAGAAGAAGAAGAAGTCGGCACTCGCGGTACCCTTAATCGAGAGGAAAACAGCGCGCGGCCGTGCGCGATGAATGAGGAGGAGGAGGAGGAGGAAAGAGCCGCAGAAGCGGAAAATACAAAAGGTGTGTAGGTGGGTGTAAGCAAGTGGGGGAGGGGGGGGGAGGCTACGGTCGTTCAGACGTACGGGCATGTATCCTCCGCAGGTGAAATAGTCGGCCGCCACCTGTAATCGCGCTCTCGACCTGCGTATCTCGCTCACTGTACAACTGGTGCAGCGTTTCGCATCGCGTGCCGTTGTTCGTTGCATTGATAATCATGCAGTTGGTGTGACGAGTAGCGGCCAGCGCGTGTGTGCGCAGGTATATACGTGCACTTCTCGAGGGGATAGTTCGCGGGTGGGGCTCGGGGTAACGTACCGCGAGAGCAGCGCGTGTGTTTTTTTTTTTTTTTTTTTAAAACTCGCGTGATCGGGTGGGCCTGTATATACCGATATCCCGGTCGAGCAGCTCGAGAGGAGTCGGAGAGGGCTGGAGATCCCGGCCCCAGGATGAGGAGAGGCAGCGTAACCACCTACGCGGACGACAGCAGGCGGACGTGTGAGTCTTTTCAGATCCGACCCACCCTCCGGCACCTTTTTTAATCCCCCCCCCCCTCTCGCTATCTCCTTTTTTCATCCTCATCGGCGCTCGTCGTGATTTGTAGCTTGAGAGGTGTCGTTTCAAGGGTGCGTCGACGCGTCGCGGTTTTCTCGATGGAGAGATCGCACGAACGAGCAATTAACGCGTCGAAGCGCGTGGAAATAAATTCTCGTTTTCCTTTTTTTTTTTTTTTTCTCCATACCGTGGCTTCCTCATCCCATCGCTATGTGTGTAACGGGGGGGTCACGCCAGAAAGAGACGAATGTAAAAGTGCTCCCCAACCTTTTTTTTTTTTTTTTTTTTTTTTTTCGCACCAACGTGTCGCGAGATAAGGTTTGTTTAACATTTTTTCTTTTTTTTGTTCATTCTCTTATTTTTAGCCGATCGCGCGTGCCTGTATTTAATTACTCGCGCGTGAGAGAGAGAGAGAGATGAGGTACATTACGAAACGCACGCAGCCGCGCAAACATTTGCTCTCTGCTCCCGAGGCACGCACTCGAGCACCTGTGTTTACAGATCCGCGTGTGTCTATGATATACGTGTACATATATATTTTTTTTTTTTCTTTCTCTCCCCAACGTTTTGGATAGGTGTAATTAAAAGTACCAAGAGTTGATTCGTTTGCGAAAAAAAAGTGTACACCTGGTCTGGTAAGTTTTTTTTATCGAACAATGGCATCAAAACACTTGTTCGCCTACTTACCGTTTATAACCACTGGAATTCCCGACAGTAAAAAAAAATTACTCGGTGACATTAGGTACAGTCGATTGGCTAAAGGTATATATACGTTGTTTTTTTTTTTTTTTTCATCTTTACACGCTCGTCGCATCTGCTGTTTTTCTTATTACCACCGAGAGCGAAGGTGTGCTTTATAATAGAGCGAGTGGCGTGTAATAGGCGTAGAGCTTACGAGGAGGAGGCCTTCGAGTCCCGAATGCTATTACCGAAACTGTCATTACATTTTACAACTTACGGCCACTGCCGCTGCTGCCGAGCTTATACATTACGTTATGACAACGTCGGAAGCGCTTATTTGTCCTCCTCTTCTCCTCCTCTTTATCATCTCGACAATAACGGCTCGGGATACGGAATAACGAATACACACGTGAACGTTTACGTGTATAATATGACAAAGTACCTATATACTGCATGGACGTGTCACCGTAAGAGCGTCTCGTCTCTTAAATCACCCGACAAGTGGTTTGAAAAACAAAAACAAAAAAATAAAAGTTTTTTTTTTCTCACTTTATTTCCAAGCGTGTGGGTATATATACCTATACCCTTGTTTGGATATTAATATTTAAATGTCGAGTAAAATGAAAAAAAAAAAAAAATACATCATGGTCATCCTAAAAAGCTGGTGGGACGCAATTTTAGCGAGCGCCGATGACCATATTGAAAGCTCCCACGACGCGCTTGAATACGTTCGATGTGCGATATCTGCCCCAGAGATGGAAAAAGCTACAGCGAACGAAATTAATTTTACAGCAAAATGCAGTCACATCAGCATCTCAGGGTAACGACCACAAAAGGGTTTTTACGATTCGCCGCCCAATGCCATACGAATACAAAAATAAGACTGCAATGATTTATTATTTTATCATAAAACCACGCACACGGCTTCTACACGGGAAGGGATGATGATGAAAAAAAAAAAAAAAAAAAAATAGTACCACTCACTGCAGCGACTAACAAACGAATGAACGATCGTGCATTTATGCGCGAGCGGTGCTGCAGGTGGTCGTTTACTCGCTCATCGAGCGTATATTATAGACGGGTACGTATAAGTGTTACCCATACGCTCGAGCTCTCCGGTATAATGCCCAATCGTTCCGATAATTAATCACCTCCTGGTTACGGTCAGGTTGCGCGTGCACATTATATGCACAACTATATACTGCCCGTGTCTCACATCGAGCCTTCTAATCGTGTACAATAAGCGATGATGAGCACCTTCGTTTGCTCTCTCTCTCTCTCCTTATCATGTTACCCGATACATTATTAGGCACGTTATAAATTTGGCTCGATTTGTTTGGCCTATATATAGTATACACAAGGTACGACGACTGTATAGCTCCAGTCTTGGCGTTAATACCCAATCCGACGGAACCGAGAATTTTTTTTTCATTCTCGCGTTTGCTTTGTCACCGAATCGCGGGCATGTACCGAGAGTTTAGCCACTCATGGCTGCGCTCTATCGCAATGAGCTGTGAAACACGTATAGGTACGACAAAAGAGAGAAAAAAGCACCCAAGTGCATGCGTCAAGTTTAAAATGGAAATTTCGCGATTGACCGTTACGCGCGTGTATGGTTCATATTACGCGCGAGGACATTACGTATACTTATTACCTGCCGGGCACCGAGTATTACTAGTTCGATGCGGCGTGTACCTCCCTGACGATGTATATGTATACACATCCACGCGGGTATATACTATATCTATATAATCGAATCGTGTTTGTTCGAAAGCACAATTGGACGACGGTAGATCCAAAGATCAGACAAACGATGTATTGCTCCAAAAAGTAAGAATTAATATCGAAAAAAAAAAAGGATAAACTCCACTCGAACACGTAAAGAAGTTGCACGCGCGTGCGGTACACATTATAACGATGCATCCAACTATATACATGCACCGTTAAGCAGATATATATACATACGTGGACAGGAGGTCGGCTATCGTCAACGACCTTGTCTCCGTGCACGCGTGGTTGTTACGGTCACATGCAAGCGCTCCCGCTTCCGGAGCTCGATGCTGGGATGTTCACGTGCGCGCACGTATACGTGTGGGTACCTATTTACGCGATGAGAGATCGGGGCGATCGCTGAATGAACAGACCAGTTTTCCCGCCGATGCCCGCTGTTTATGGCTCACAGATCGGCTTTTGTATAAATAGGATCCTTTTTTTTCTATTTTTTCTTTTTTTTTTTTTTTTCCATTGTGCAACACATCGACGCTTCGCGCGCTTCTATACGAGACATTAGCTCGGGAAGTGCAAACCACTCGTGTAGGCGCAGTACGTATACAGGTCCCGTCGCATCCCCCCGCTTCTTTCTTTTCTTTTCCTACATGATTCGACAAATATCAAAATAATCGACAAACGCGACCATGGATGCAGCAGCCGTGATGCCCTCGAGGGAGCGGCGCAACCCGAGCAACGCCCGGCACGAGTTCAGCCTCCAGGAGGAGGAGTACGAGAGCCCAAAGGGCATGTTCATCTCGTACCGCAGTATCGCCTTCGTGTTCGTCTTCTTCCTGGCCATCCTCATCGTCGCGGCCTTTGCCGGCTACTACGTCGTCTCACCGCCCGAGGACGAGGTCAGCTCTCTCTCTCTCTCCCCTTAATATTCCACCACATACCGATATATCTCCCAACGTCAGCATGTGTATACGTGCCCCTCAAGGTGCCGGACGGCCTGGCGATACTGGCCCACGAGGACGAGGGCGGTGACGAGACGCCCGAGCTCTCGGCCTCGGTCAAGCCGCTGCGCTACAGTGTCGAGCTCGAGTTCACCGTTGCCGATCCCACAGCCGGTGGGAAGGCCCGCGTCCAGCTCAAGGGCCGCGCTGACATTGCCTTCGAACACACGGTCGGCAGCAGTCCCAAGCAGTTGACCGTCAACGCCAGGCACCTGTCGGTCAAGGCCCATCGGTTGCGCGCCGTCTCGCCGGCGAGGCTCGAGCTGGCGACTCGAGCCAACAGGACCGACGAGGCGACCGGTACTTTTGTCATCCTCCTCGAGGACTCGATGGCCGATGGCAACTACTCGCTGGAGATCGAGTACGAGGCGCGGCCGGTGGACGCAGTCGCCTTGTACAACAACACGCGAGCCGGCAGCAAGGAGACGTAAGTTTGCTCCGTTCCTTTACTCGGGTGACGATGGTCCATCTCGGTTTTCATCGGGAGTTGTTTTTTTTTTTTTTTTTTTTTTTTTTTTTTTTTTTTTTTTTTTTTTTTTTTTTTTTTTTTTTTTTTTAGAGTGCTCCTGGTGTCGAGGCTGAAGCCTGCCAGTGCCCCCCGCGTCTTTCCCACGCTGGGCGAGGCCGAGGCGAGGGCCAGCTTTTCCCTGACGCTGCTGCACCCCCGCGATGCCAGGGCCCTTTCAAACTCGCCTCTGCTGGACTCGAGCGAGCTGTAAGTAGCCTTTTTCTATTTTTTCCTTGTAACCTTGATCCCATATAGGGAGTAGTGCATTGGAATAATGCAAAAGGTCCGAGGACGTGGTGATCGAGGAGTTCGGCGAGAGCCCGCGGATGCCGAGCCACGGGCTGGCCTTTGCGATCGGTAGTCTCGAGCATCTCGGGGAGTTGGCCCTCGGCAACGGGAGCAGCGTGGGCCACTGGGGCTGCGGCGACGAGCGCCACGAGTTTTACCTCCAGGACAAGCTGGCCCCGATCGCCGAGGCCTTCTACGAGCTCTTCGGTCACGAGCGGCCGATCGGTAAGCTGGACCTCCTCGCCGCGCCCGTCGACTTTGACGGCTCGTCCGCCCCTGGGCTCATCGTCGTCAAGTAAGTCCTTGCTCCTGTCGATCTCGCGCGACGCGTGTGTGGGTTCGTTGATTATCTTTTTTTTCCTCCCTCCACGCAGGGAGTCGCTCTTTCACACGGGGGTCGGCTCGCCGGTGCTCGCCAAGACCAGGGCGCTGCTCAACCTGATCGGACTAGTCGGCCAGCAGTGGCTCGGCGGCCTCGTCGGCGCTAAAAACTGGACCGACGCTTGGTACCTCGAGGGCTCCGTCCTCTACCTGCAATACGCGCTCGTCGACAAGGCAAGTCGTTTTCAAAAAAAGAAAATGATACAAAATGCGCGCCAAGTTGTTGGTTTTTTTTTTTTCACACTCGTCTGATAGTGCAGATTGACCAGAGCCTCGAGGCGTCGGAGGACTTTTTGGTCGACGTGGAGCTCGAGGCCATGGAAAACGACGGCTACCTCATATCGAAGGCCCTGAGTGCCAAGGTCGAGCACAATCGAGTCGAGGCTTTCGACTTGGACGACAACTACCGCAAAGGTAAGAGAGCGTGTTCCATTGGGCATTATCCGAGGTTTTTTTTTTTTCTTCCAACTTTTGCCCTCCGTGTTTTTCAGGCGCGTGCCTCGTACGCATGGTGCACCAGGTGCTGGGCGAGGACGCCTTTGCCCGGGGATACGCCGATTTCATCGAACGCTGGTCGGTAAAAAGTAACCACGAGCCGCATCCATATCGTATACACCGTTGCTCGAGCGACTCGTAACCAGTAGGTGTGCGTGTGTTGTCGTTGCAGGAGTCACTCGAACGCCGACGCCAACGAGTTTTTGCGCTCGGTCACGGGGAACGCGACGACGGGTGGGGTGGGCGAGTCGCCGAGACTGGACGAGGTCTTTCGCAGCTGGACGCGGCAGCCCGGCTATCCCCTGATCACCGTCAAGTGGGACCGCGACAACGACACCGTCACCATACGCCAGGTACGCCTACATACCACTCTCAAACCAACATTTATCAACCGAAACGACGAACGCAGCAAAGAGTATACGTAGGTATCTGTTGACGAGTCGAGTGATGTTTTTTTTTTTTTTTTTTTTTTCTGGTCATAATGCCTTTTGTCGGTCTCGATCACGGGGGGGCGAGACAAATCGCGGATTGTTTTACGAGGCGTAGAAAGTAGGCTGTCGTTAAAAAATATAGCCGCGCTTGCACCGCATGGCTCGATCGTGTTTATCGTTTTGTTTATTCTCTCCTCGAGACGTAAAAGTATATTTGGATGTTTGGAGTGACGCCTCGCACGATTAATCATCATTGCTATGCAGGAGAAATTCAACTTTGACGAGTACTCGAGCGACGAGGAGGAGCGCCCGGACCGCAGGCTGCGCTGGTGGGTGCCACTGACTTACGTGGACTCGCGAAGAAATAACTGGTCCGAGCCGTCGGTCGTTTGGCTCAAGGGCACCGAGGAGATGGTGCTCGAGAACTTTGGACGGGCCACGGGCCGCGACAACGACTCCTGGGTTGTTTTCAACGTGGACAAGCGCGGTCCGTATTAAATTGACCCATTTTTTTTCCCCCAAAAATATACAAACAGCGCTAGTATAACGTTAATGCTCATGCAGGCTACTATCGCGTCAACTACGACGAGGCGACCTGGCGGGGGATCGGCTCGGCCCTACTGGCCAACCACACGAGCATACCCCCAGGGACGAGGGCAGCTCTAATCGACGACGCCTTGAGCCTCGCGCGCCAGGGCAGCCTCGACTACGGGACGGCTCTCGAGCTACTCGGCTACATCGGCAACGCGGAGCTCGACTACGCCCCTTGGCGCGCTCTCGCACGGCACGCCTCGCAGCTCGACTTTGCCCTCTACGAGACCAACTCCTACCCCGAGTTCCAGGCGAGTAGATACTTTTTTTTTTTTTTTTTTTTTTTTTTTTTCTTTTCTCTCCTCCTCCACCTTTGTTGTGACGGTGTTTGTCCGGATCGCAGGAGTTTATGCGCAACATCGCGTCGCAACTGTTCGACGAGACAAAGGCCAAGCTCGACCAGGGCTCGCCGCTGGCCGTCCTGGCCATACAGCTGGCTTGCTCGTTCGAGAATCAAAAGTGCACCAGCTGGGCGAGGAGCCAGTGGGACAACGTCTTAAGGGACAACGAGTACGCGTGAGTATTCCCCGATGGAGCGTAAAATTGATTTTTATCACCCGTGTATACGTGATGTTGTGGGTGGATTGCAGGTTGGCGAAGCACGTCCGGGAGACGGTGTACTGCGTGGGTGCGCAGCGGGGCGGCAGGGAGGAGTTGTCCCACCTGGTGCAGAAGCACGGGGAGACGAGCGACCGGGACGAGAAGAACCGACTGCTGTCGGCCCTCGGTTGCTTCCAGACTCCCTGGATCCTGCAGAGGTGAGTCCGCGCCCCCATCTTTTGGTCCAACAGTGATGGAATAATGAGTGCCTTTTTCTTATTTAGCACCCTCAACGAGATCCTCGAGTCGGACAAGTTCGACGAGCACGACGTCAGGGTGATACTGAAGTCTTACTCGAAGAACCCGGCGGCTGCCCAGGCAGCTCGTAGATTCGTCCAGGAGAACTGGAAGGAGATCGTGAAAAGGTACCCATACTTTGTATATGGCATATTATGCGCGTTGCGATGCATAATCATATACTCTCTGTTGCAGGTTCTCGCACTCGTACTGGACGATGAAGGCGTTCGTCGAGGCGTCGACGAGCCTACTGTTCACCGAGCACGACCTGAACGAGGTAAAATAAGGGCGCGGCGGTCACGAGTGTGATTTTGTTATTGCGAGTGTCTTGTGTGTCGTAGTTCAATGCCTTCCGGGACAAGAACATCGACAGCCTGAAGGCGATGGGACACTGGGTGGCTTTGAACGAGATGAAGGCCTCCTCGTGGATATTCCGGCTCAAACAGTCCTTCGACAGTCTCCAGAGGTGGTTCAAGAGCCGCTCGAGCGACGACATCTAGAGCTGCCGGGTCAACAGCGTGTACACGTGTAGTGAGCATACGTGTACCAAAATGTGTGTGAGCACACGAGATCATTGGTTTCATTGGTTTATCAATATCGTACAAAATTATTATTTGTAGATAACGAGTTTAACGCGTACCTTGCGAGTGCAAAGTTGGATTTTAAAAAGTTCCTTGAGAAATTCAGCGAAATTTTTCTTTTCTCAAGGATGGGAGGAAAAACAACGTGATGGAAGAGGATCGGAGGAGGTGGGAAAAATAAATAGAGAGTCTCGACGACGGACACGACGTGTTCTACCACAACAATGTTTTATTTCGTCAAATGCTTTTTCTTTCCAAGCATAATTTATTTATATATAATATATTATATATATATATGGACACACGTGT